>NW_020872044.1:0-7500 GCF_003789085.1 Penaeus vannamei
GGAAGAAGGGGGGAGGGGGAACGGGGTTGAGAAGGAGAGGGGAGCAGAGGAAGGCGAGGAAGAGGGGAGGAGGGAAAGACGGGTTGGGTTTGTTTGTGAGGGGTAAGAGGAGGGGAGGAAGAAGGGGAGGAGGCGGGACAGAGGGGTGAGAAGGAGAGGGGAGCAGAGGAAGGGAGGAAGAAGGGGAGGAGGGAGAAGACGGGTTGGGTTGTTTTGTGATGGGGAAGAGGAGGGAGGAAGAGGGGAGGAGGGAAAGGGGTTTGAGAAGGAGAGGGGAGCAGAGGAAGGGAGGAGAAGGGGAGGAGGGAGAAGAACGGTTGGGGTGTTTCTGTTGATGGGAAGACGAGGGGAGGAAGAAGGGGAGGACCAGGGGGGAAGAGGGGTTGGGAAGGAGAGGGGAGCAGAGGAAGGGAGGAAGAAGGGGAGGAGGGAGAAGACGGGTTGGGTTGTTTTGTTTTTGTGCTGGGGAAGAGGAAGGGAGGAAGAAGGGGAGGGGGGAAGAGGGGTTTTGAGTAAGGAGAGGGGAGCAAGAGGAAGGGAGGAAAAAGGGGAGGAGGGAGGAAGAACGGGTTGGGTTGTTTTTGTGATGGCGGAAGAGGAGGGGAGAAGAGCGGGAGAGGGGGAAGAGGGGTTGAGAAGGAAGGGGAGCAGACGGAAAGGGAGGAAGAAGGGAGGAGGAGAAGACGGGTTGGGTTGTTTTTGTGATGGGGAAATGAGGAGGGGAGGAAGAAGGGGAGGAGGGGGAAGAGGGGTTGAAGAAGGAGAGGGGAGGAGGAAGGGAGGAAGAAGGGGAGAGGGAGAATGATCGGGTTGGGGTTGTTTTGTGATGGGAGAGGAAGGGAGGAAGAAAGGGGCGGAGAGCAGAGGAGGGGTTTGTTTTGATGATGGGAAGAGAAAGGAGGAAGAGGGGGAAGAGGGGTTGGGAAGGAGAAGGGAGCAGAGGAAGGGAGGAAGAAGGGGAGGAGCTGGAGAAGAAGGGTTTGTTTTGTGATGGGACAAAGAGAAAGGTGAAGGAAGAAAGGGGAGGAGGGGCAGACCGGGGTTTGGTTGTTTGTGAGGGGAGGAGGAAGGGAGGAAGAAGGAGAGGAGGGAGAAGACGGTTGGGTGTTCTTGTGATGGGGAATGAAGGAGGGAGGAAAGAAGGGGAGGAGGGGAAGAGGGGATTTGGGCAGGAGAGGGACAAGAAGGAAGGGAGGAAGAAGGGGAGGAGGGAGGAAGAAGGTTGTTTTGTGATGGGAAAGAGAAAGGGGAGGAAGAAGGGAGAGGGAGAAGGACGGGTTGGGGTTGATTTTTGTGATGGAGGAAGGAAGGGGAGGAAGAAGGGGAGGGGGGAAGAGGGGTTGGGAAGGGGGGGAGCAGAGGAAGGGACGAAGAAGGGGAACGAGCGGAGGAAGAGGGGTTGGGAAGGAGAGGGGAGCAAGGAAGGGAGCGAGAAGGAGAAGAGGGGTTGGGAAGGAGAGGGGAGCAAGGAAGGAGGAAGAAAGGGGAAGAGGGGAAGAGGGGTTGAAGGAAGAGGGGCGCCAGAGGAAGGAGGAAGAAGGGGGAGGAGGGAGAAGAGGGGTTGTTTTGTGTGATGGGAAAGAAAGGGGATGGAGGGAGAAAGAACGGGGTTGGGTTGTTTTTGTGTATGGGGAAGAGGGAACGGGAGGAAGATAGGGGGGGAGGGAGAGAGAGGGGTTGGGAAGGAAGGGGAGAGAGGAAGGGGGAAGAAGGGGAAAGAGGGGGAAGGGGGTTGGAACGCGAAGGCGACAGAGGAAGGGAGGAAGAAGGGGAGGAGGGGGCGAAGTGGGTTGTTTTGTGATGGGAAGAAGGAAGGGAGGAAGAAGGGGAGAGGGAAAGGGGTGTTTTGGTGATGGGGAGAGGAGGGGAGGAGAAGGGAAGGAGGGGAAAGAGGGGTTGGGTTCTTGCTGATACCAAAACAAAAGAAACAAAGATCATGGCGACCAAGATAATTAGTAAGAAACAAATAACCGAGAGAAACTTACAACAAGCGCGAACAAATATAATGAAAACATTATAACCAGTATTCGTCGAAGAGGTGGCAAAGGACCCACACAAATAATAATATATTATAATAGCACTGATACAACACAAAACCAAATCCCTCAGAGGAAACAAAAGAATAAAGAAAGTTAACAAAAATGATGCAGAATAGTACAATACGACAAAGTAAGACAGCCGCTCCCAAAAGAAGCCACGAGCATTCACAAAAGATATCCATCTACTCAACACGAACCCTGTGATGCCCACAAAAGCTATGCCCAGATAGAAATCGATACAATCAAAACATATATCTATAACATCTATGAGTCGAGGAACGAGGGAGATGGGGAAGGGAGAAAGGGGAGGAGGGAAGAAGAAGGGGTTGCCGGAACCGACCTCCCACGCAATCGCCACCGCCAGCCCGGGATCGCATACAAACGGAAGGACAGAGAGTGATAGCGCAGATAAAGGAGGTTGGGAAAAGGTGGTTGTGAGGGAAATAATTGAGAGATAAGGAGGGAGGCCCCGAGGAAGAGGGATGGAAGAATGGGACACAGCAGAAGTGGGGGAGCAGGGTCGAAAGGGCTACGAATATAGGGAATGTGATAGGAGTAAGTATTCGGAAGAATCAAGGAAAAGTACTTTCTGTAGTCGCAGTGTTAGGGGGAACATAAAGAACGCGTCACAGGAAGACTCAGAGATATAAACAGGATTAGAGTTCTTTATTTGTGGAAGAATTAAACGGGATCAAGACCTTGATGTAATAGATTGTGTCATGAGCACAAGTTGTGGACAGACGGATAGGAGAAGAGTGGGAGAAGAAGAAGTGGAAATGTAGGGGATTGGGCGAGGTAATAGGAATCACGGTGAACCTAGGAGCGGAAGACGGTGGGCAGGGGGAAGTACTGGAAGGACAGGGGTTGGGGGTAGTGCCATAGTTGAGAATGGGCAAGATGACCGATGGGATCGTGATACAGAAGAATTCGGGATTAGGGGGATTGGGGAAGAATAGGGTAAAGGAATAGGGAGAAGGGGGAGGTTGAGCAGAGGAGTTTGAGGAGTGGTGGAACAAGGAGGGAAGGAGGCAGAGGAAAAGGGTGAGTGGGGGAAGTGGATGAGGAAAAGGAGGAGGGAGTAGTGGTTGGGACGGAGCCGAAAGATGGTGGTGGAAGAGGAGGGAGAAGTGGTGGAGAGGCGAGCATAAGAAGGTGGGTAGAAGTGAGGGGCGAAAGTAAGGTTAGAGAAGGAGAGGTGAGCAGACGCGGGAGGAAGGGGAGGAAGGGGAGGAAAGGGTTAGAGAAGGAGGGGTGAGCAGAACATGGAGGACGAGGAGGAAGGTTAGAGAAGGAGGGGTGTGACAGGAGGGAAGTGGGAGGTCTGGGGAAGAGGGAGGACAGGAGGAGAGAGGAGGGAGATGAGAGGGGGGCAGAGGACCAGGAAGGGGAGGTGGCCAGAGAGGTTTGGAGTGAGAGGGGGAGGGGAGAGGAGAGGGAGAGAGAGAGAGTCGAGGACGTTTGGTTTTATTGAGTGAGGCGAGGTGAAGGGAAGGGGGAGGGGAGGGGGGAGAAAGGGGGTGGGGTGGGGGGAGGGGGGAGAAAGGTGTGGGGTGGGGAGGGGGGCGGATACACGTTTCAAGGGGGGAGAATACACGGTAGGGTATGACTACACAACACGTAGAGAGAGAGAGAGACGGTCGAAAAAGGATTTCGTGCGGAGGGAGAGAGCGGGAGAAGGAAGAGAGAGAAGAGGAAGGGAGGAGGAATGAGAGAGAGAAAAGAGAGAGTTGAGCGAGAGATAGAGAGATGTGAGCGATGAGATAGGAAGAGAGAGACGGGAGAGAGAGAGAGATGGAAGAGAAGAAGAAAGAGAAGAAGAGAGAGAGAGAGAGAGAGATGAGAGAGAGAGAGAGAAGAGAAATAGAGAGAGAAGAAAGAGAAAGAAGAAGGGTTGGAGGATAGGTAAAGGAGACAGAGAGAAGACCCGATAATGGCAAGGAAGCGAGTAGGACAAGGAAACCAGCACAAGAAAGGAGGGAAATGGAGAGGACAGGAGAGCCAGGACTGCACTGCTGTTGCACGGTATGGATTGTCTCCTTTTTTTTTTTTTTTTTTTTTTTTTTTTTTTTTTTTTGCTTTTCCTGACACAAGGGTAAAACTGCAGTGTTGCTGTACATCATGGATTGCATCTACCTGGCACTCCCACTGCAGTTGGTTCTACTCCTCCTACTCCACCCCTTTCCTCCTCTTCCCTCTCCCCTTCTTCCTTCTCTTCCTCTCCTCTCCTCCTTCTCTTTCTCTTTCTCTTTCCCTTATCCTCTTCCCTCCTTCTCTTCTCTCTTTTCTCTTCCTCCTCCTTCTATTTCTCTTCCTCCTTCTCCATCTCTTCTTTCCGCCTTCTCTTTCTCTCTTTCACCTCTTTTTTTCCCCTTCCTCTTCTCGCCACTTCCCTCTTCCTCACCTCCTTTATCTCTTCCTTTCTGCCTATTTTCCCATCTCCTCCTCCCTATTCTTCTCCACTCCCATTTCCTTTTTTCCTTTTCTCTTCTCCAATCATTTTATATATTCCAACCTACCTACCTCTGTCCCATTCCCGTCCCCTCTCCTCTCTCTCTCTCTCTCTCTCTCTCTCTCTTCTCTCTCTCTCTTCTCTCTATCCGTACACCCTCTCTCATTTTCCTCCCCCTTTCCTTTCCTCCACTTCGGTTTTTCCCTCTATATCCCCTTCTTCCCAATTACTCTCCCTTCTTCTCTCTTCCTCTTCTCCTTTCCTTCCTCCTCCCTCCCTTCTTCTCCCTCTCTTTCCCTCTCTCTCCCTCCCTTTCCCTCCCTCCCTCTTCTCCTTCCCTCTCTCCTCTTCTCCCTCTCCTTCCCTCCCTTTCCCCTCTCCTTTCCCTCTCCCTCTTCTCCTTCCTCTTCTTCTCCTTTCCCTCTCCTCCCTCTCTCCCTCTTCCACCACCCACCAGCCAATCCTCCGACAGACAACAGCTGGACACTGCCAACACAGGGTCTCTCATCCGGGTCTTCTCCCCAAAACGAGTTCGGAACGTGTTTCAGGTTTCAGCTTCGCCGAATTATTTTCTCCGGAGTTTCTGAAGCTGTTCCGCTGAACTCTTGAATGGGTTTAGCTCTAAGCTTTGCCGAGATCAATAACATTCTCAGCGTAATTTTTTTCTCTCTCTCTCTCTCTTTTTCTTCTTTTTTATTTATTTTTTTTTCTCTATTTTTTTTTTTTTTTTTTTGCTTTTTGCGTTTTTTTTTTTCTTCTTCTTCTTTGGTTAAGTTATTCGTGCCAGTTTGTTCAGTTAACCGAAATGGTTCGGGAAAAATTTAATGGGACAAGAACTTAGTCAGAATTCCACATGTGCGTGATACACCCACGACAAATTACTCTGCACATATATGTATGTGTATTTTGTGTGTGTTGTGTGGTGTACGTGTGTGTGTGTGTTGTGTGTCCGTGTGTGGTGTGTTACGTGTGTGTGTGTGTACGTGTGTGTACGTGTGTGTACGTGTGTTGTGTGTGTGTGTGTGTGGTGTGTGTTGTGTGTGAGTAGGAGAGAGCAGAGAGAGCAGAGAGGAGAAAGAGAGAGAGAGAGAGAGACTGAGACAGACAAACAGACAGAGAAAGAGACGGATAGACAGACAGACAAAACAGAGTTAAAAGAATAGCAGGCAGTCAGACAGGAATACAGACAAAAAAGACAGACACAGAACAAACAGGCAGACAAAGCAGACAAGACAGACAAATAGACAGACAAAATACGACAGACAGACAGACACAAGAACAGACTAGGAACACCAAACATCCTCTCCACCATACCAAAATACCCCCCTCTCCCCTGTACCTCCCCCCTCCCCCTCCCCCAAAAGAACTACCCCCCCGTACCATCACCCCTCTCCCCCCCTAAAAAACTCCCCCCCCCCCCACGTACCATCACCCCTCTCCCTCCCCCTCAAAAAAACTATACCTTCCCCCCCCCACCCACCTCCCCCCCTCAAAAAAACTACCCCCCCCCCACGACCCAAGACGAAAATAAAAAAAGGTCCCAACAGAACCAAGCATGAACAAATATTGCAAAAAGTACAAGCTACAGGACGCGAGGAAGGAAGAACCAGAGAGAAGAAGAGAGAGAGAGAGAGAGAGAGAGAGAGAGAGAGAGAGAGAGAGAGAGAGAGAAGAGAGAGAAGAGAGAGAGAGAGGAGAGAAGAGAAGAGAGAGATGAGAGAGATGAGAGAGAGAGAGAGAGACGAGAGAGAGAGAACGAGAGAGAGAGAGAGACAGAGAGAGAGACAGAGACAGACAAGACAAGAGACAGACAGACAAACAGAATCAAACAACAACAGCCAATCAAACAGATACACAAACAAACAACAAAAACAAACAGACAAACAAGCTAACACAAAGACAAAACCAAATAAAAAACCCCAAGAAAAACAAGCATGAACAAATAAAAAAAAAAGAAAAGAACAGACAAAAAAAAAGTCCCAAGAAAAACCCAAACATGAACAAAAAAAAAAAGAAAGAAAGACAGACAAACCAAATAAAAAAAGTCCCAAAAAAACCCAACATGAACAAATTAAAAAAAAAAAAGACAGACAAAAAAAACAGGTCCAAGAAAAATCAAACATGAAAAATAAAAAATAAATTAAACAAAACAAAATAAAAAAGTAAAGCGACAGGGCGTGAGGAGGAAAAACCAGTCAAGTCACGGCCGTGTGGTTGCCGCTCGCATGTATTATCATGAGGAGGAAGACACAGGTTGTGGCGTGGAGGTTGGGAGGGGGGGAAAAGGGGGATTGGTGGGTGCGGTGGCAAAAGGGGAGGGAGGGGAGGGTGGTTGGAGGGTAAGGGCGGGGGAGAGGGGGAAGGGGGAAAGGGGGAAGGCGAAGGGGGAAGGGGAGGGGGTGGGAGGAGGGGTATGGGTGTGGTAGGTGGGTGGCAAAAGGAGGGGAGGAAGGGTAGGAAGAGAAGCGGTTGGGAAGGAGAGGGGGAGAAGACCAGGGGGATGGGAGGGGTTTTTGGGTTGGTGGCAAAAGGGGGAGGGGGGGGGAGGGGTAGGGAAGGGGGGATGAGGCCGAGGGAGGGGGTTGGGGAGGGGGAATGACAATGAGGAAGGCGGGAAAGGGATAGGGGTTTCAGAGAAGTGGATAGGAGAGGGGGAGGGAGATTGGTGGGGAAGGGGTGTTGGGGTGGGAAGTGGGATGGGTGTGTTCGAGTGATTAGAGAAAAGGGGTGTTGGTTAGGGTGGCTTAGAGAGCGGGTTTGGTTGGGTTAGAAGGGGAGATCGAAGCTTGGGATGATTAGGGAAAGGTGTTGTGGTGCTTAGAGAGGGGTTAGAAGGAGAAATGGGGGGCGGGGGGGTCAGGAGGAGGGGTAAAACGGGTGTGGGCGGGTTATGCATTAATATTTGCTGGAGGTGGGTGTGGTGGGAGCAGTGTTTGGAAGGAAACAGTTATAGTTGATTTTTTTTCTTCCTCTCTTCCTCTCTCTCTCTCTCTCTTTCTCTCTCCTCTCTCT
>NW_020872044.1:10000-15000 GCF_003789085.1 Penaeus vannamei
TCCTACCACCTCCCCTACACCTCCCTACCACCTCCCCTGCCAACACCCCTACCCCCCCCTACCAACACCCCCTACCACCTCCTTGCCAACCCCCTACAACCCTCCTACCATCTCCAAGCCCCTCCCCTACAAACCCCTACCCCCTCCCCTACCACCCCCCCCCACACTCCACCTCCTACCAACCCTCTGCCACCTCTTCATACCCTCCCCTCAGCAAGGGGATGAGAGTGGGCGGCAGAGGAGGTCCGCCCACTCTGCCGCCACTCTTGCAATTGCTTCCCTTCATTGCAGCAATTAATCTACGGTCATCAGCTGCAGGTCGAGTGGTCTTGCTTTGAGTGCGGTGCTTGTTTTGCCTTGCTTTGTTTGGCTCTGGTTTGCTTTTTCTTGCTTTTTCTTGTTTTGTTTTGCTCTGGTTTGCTCTGGTTTTGATTTTTCTTGTTTTGTTTTGATTTGTTTTGCTTTGTTTTGCTTTGGTTTGCTTCTCTTGCTTTGTTTTGCTCTGGTTTTTTGCTTTTCTTGGTTTGTTTTGTTCTGTCTTAATTTGTTTGCTTTTGCTTTGTTTTGTGCTTTGTTTTGCTCTGGTTTGTTTTGCCTTGCTTTGTTTAACTTTGTCTTGCTTTACGTTATTTTTATTTTCTTTATGGACAAGTCATAGGTAGATAGATGGATGGATGGATGGAGGAGTTTGGATAGATGGAATGGATAGATGGATGGATGTAGATAGATTAATAGATTGATGGTAGATGGATAGATAGATGGATGTATGGGTGGATAGATAGATATGAGATAAAGATGAATAGATGTGTATATATATGTGTGTATGTACATATATACGTATATGTACATTTATTTTTTTATGTACATATATAAATATAATAAAAAAAATAAATAAAAAGAAAAGAAAAGAAGAAAGAAAATTCAGAAGAAGAAGTAGAAGAAAAAGGAGAAGAAGAAGTAGAAGGAGAAGAAGAAGAAGAAGAAGAGGCAGAAGAAGAAGAAGAAGAAGAAGAAGAAGAAGAAGAAAGAAAAAAAAAAAATTCGACTATCACCCACATGAAGAGAAAACATCAAGAACAACGACCGGCGACAATAAAGAATAAAAAATCAGCTCCTTGATAAGGATAATGACAAAATACGATAAATAATTCACTCGCCATTTCCTTTACCTGAGAGACACGGAGGGCGGCTGAGGGAGCGGCAGAGAGAGGGGAGGCGAGCGCGCGCGTGTGTGTGTGTGTGTGTGTGTTTGTGTGTACGTTTGGGGGGGAGGGAAAGGGAAGGCTTCGGGGTGGGAAGGGTGGGCGTGGGAGGGGATTAGGGGGGGGGTAGGAGGGTGGGGTGGGGAAGAGATTAGGGGTGGGAGGGTGAGTGAGGGAGGGGGGATTAGGGGTGGGGGGGGGTGAGGGTTAGAGAGAGGGGACCAGCGAAGGGAGGGAGAGGGTTAGAAGGGAATTGGTGGGGGGGGGGGTAGGGAGGGAGGGAGAGGGGGGGAGGGGGAAGGAGATTACAGGCTCCGAGCTAGTGCAGTGCGTGTGAACCCCATGTTGTGCTGGAGGGAGAGAGAGAGGGGGAGGGAGAAAGAGGAAGGGAGGGACAGGAGAGAGAGAAAGAGAGTGAAGGTGAAGGTAGATGGCTATGTATTCGTGTACATACATATCCATGTGTATGTAAACATAAGTATGTACAGTTTAAGTGCATGTATACATGTGTGAGTACTCATGTATATATGTAAGTGAGAATGTATGCATGTGCATATGCATGCATGCATTTACCTATGTACGTATGGATGGAGTCATGTGCGTACGTATGAATATACTGTATGTATGTATGTAACTATGTACGTACAGCGTGTGTTTGATATAGCGAAAGGGATGCAAGTTAGAGGAAACAGAAAACGGACGCCGGAAGAGAAGAGAATAGAGAGAGGAGGAGAGAGAGAGAGAGAGAGAGAGAGAGAGAGAAGAGAGAGACAGAGACAGAGCAGAGTGAAAGAGGGGGGAGAGAGAGAGACAGAGACAGAGAGAGAGAGAGAGGACAGAGAGAAAGAGAGAGAGAGAGAGAGAGAGACAGAGACAGAGAAAGAGGGGGGGAGAGAGACAGAGACAGAAGAGAGAGAGTAGAGAGACAGACAGACAGACAGAGAGAAGAGAGAAAGAGAGAGAGAGAGAGAGGGGGAAACGAACTCAAGGGGAAAAGAGGAAGAGGTGCAGTGGTGGGGGTGATGTGTTTGGGAAGTAAATGTCAAAGAAGGCAGGTCTGAGGTTGACGTGGGAGGAAAGGGAGGGGGAGGGAGAGGGAGAAGGGAGGGGATCGAATAAGGAGGGAAACGAGGGTGTAGAGGTGTGGGAAGAAGGGGAAGGAGAAATAGAGAGGAGAGGGTGGATGTAAAATGTATACACACTTGCACATCTATCTATCTATCTAGCTCTCTCTTCTCTCTCTCTCTCTCTCTCTCTCTCTTCTCTCTCTCTCTCTCCCTCTCTCTCTCTCTCTCTCTCTCTTCTCTCTCTCGCTCTCTCTCTCTCTCTCTCTCTCTCTCTCTCTCTCTCTCTCTCCATACACACACAACATACACATACACATACACGCACATTTATTTTGTATGTGTGTGGTGTGTGTGTGTGTATGATGAGAGAGAGAGAGAGAGAGAGAGAGAGAGAGAGAGAGAGAGAGAGAGAGAGAGAGAGAGAGAGAGAGAGAGAGAGAGAGAGAGACAGAGACAGAGACAGAGACAGAGACAGAGACCAGAGACAGAGACAAGACAGAGATAGACTAGAGATAGCTAGATAGATAGCCAGATATAACAAACAGACAGACAGGCAGACATAGATGCGCGTGTGTCTCATACGTGTAAGAGAAACGGGAGAGGCGAAAGAATGGACGAAGTGAAAGTAAGTGATGATGGGAACAGGAGGAAAGGCAGAGGATGTTGAGGTTAAGGGGGTCGGGGTGGGGGAGGGGGAGGAAGGAAGGATGAGGCGAGGAAGAAAGGGGAGGAAAGAGAAATGGAGAAGGGGGAAAACAAGAGAAATGGTGAAGGAGAATAAAGCAGAGAATGGTTAAGAGAAAAAGCAGAGAAATGGAGAGAGGAAAAAAGCAGAGAAATGGTGAAGGAAAGAAAATGAAGGAGAAGGAAAAAAACAGAGAACGGGGAGAAAGGAAAGAAAACAGAGAAATGGAGAAGGAGAAAAAGAGAAATGGAAAGGAAAAGAAAGCAGAAGAATGGAGAAGAAAGAAAAGAGAGAATGGAGAAGGAAAAAGAAAAGTGAAATGAAGAAAGAAAGAAAACAGAGAAATGGAGAAAAAAAAAACAAGAAATGTAGAAGGAAAGAAAACAGAGAAATGGAGAAGGAAAAGAAAATAGAGAAATGAAGAAAGAAAAGAAAACAGAGAAATGGAGAAGGAAAAGAATACAGAGAAATTTAGAAGGAAAAGAAAACAGAGAAATGGAGAAGGAGAATAAAACAGAGAAATGGAGAAGGAAAAGAGAAATGGAGAAGGAAAAGAAAACAGAGGAATTTAGAAGGAAAATAAAACAGAGAAATGAAGAAAGAAAATAAAACAGAGAAATGGAGAAGGAAAAAAAACAGAGAAATGTAGAAGGAGAATAAAACAGAGAAATGGTAGACGAAGGAGAAGAAAAACCAAGATCGGATAATGCTTTAGCTACTTTGATAAGAAAATCAGAGATAGAGAGAAAGAGAGACGAAACAACATACACACAAATGACCAATAAAATAAAAAAAAGAAAGAAAATAATCCTCGTGAATTGATTCATTAATGGAATAAAAAAAGATAATTGTTGGTAACTTATAAACATCAAAAAGGGAAAATAATACGATGTACAAGTGCAATATTCGAGTGACTAAAAAAAAAAAAAAAAAAAATAAAAATGGACACATCTGTCTTGCTTTGAATAATGATTTTGTAGATTTTTGTTATTCTTTTACGATGTGTGAATGTGTTCTTGTATTCACTGTGTTCTTTATTTTCTACTTTTTCTTAGTCCTGTGCCCTCGCTCTGTTTCTTATTTGTATTTTTTTTTTTTCTCTCTCTCTCTTCTTTTCTCTCTCTCTCTCTCTCTCTCTCTCATCTCTCTCTCTCTCTCCTCTCTCTACTTCTCTCTCTCTCTCTCTCTCTCTCTCTCTCTCTCTCTCTCTCTCTCTCTCTCTTATCCTCTCTCTCTCTCTCTCTCCCTCCCCTCCCTCCCCTCCCTCTCTCGTCTCTCTCTCTCTCTCTCTCTCTCTCCCTTTCTCCCTCTTCCTTCTTCTAAGATGCGTTCTAGACAGCAGAACCGCGTATGAACCTCGCACAGACATCTCCTTAACAACACCTCTGAACAAGCACCCTCACAACGCACTGCCTCCCCCCCTCCTCCTTCCCTCCTCTCCTCCTCCCCTCTCTCTCCCCTCCTCTTCCTCCTCTCTCTCTCGCTTCCTCACCTAATTCCCGTGCCTCCTCCCATCCTCCTCTCTCTCTCTTTCCTCCACCTCCTCCCCCCCTGCTCCCTCTCCCTCTCTTCCTCCTCACATCTCCTTCCTCCGCCTCCCTCCCTCTCCTCTCTCCCTCTCTTCTCCACCGCTTCTTCCCCTCCCTTCTTTTCCTGCTTCTCTGCCCCCCTTCCATCTCTCTTCCTCTCTCTCTCTTCCTCCCCTCTTCCACCCCTCCCTCTCTCTCTTCCCTCTTCCCCACCCTCCTCCACCCTTTCCCACCCTCCCTCCTCACTCTCTCTCCTCCCCTCCACCTCCTCCTCTCTTCTCCACCCTCTCCCTTCCCTCCCTCCTCCACCTCTCCTCACCTCCTCTCCCTCCTCCTCGCTCTCTCTCGTCCCCCTCCCTCCTCCTCCACCCCTTTCCCCCTCTCCCTCACTCTCTCTCTTCCTCCACCATGAGCCATGGTGCGAACGGTGGTTGTTCTAGCTCGGTCGCATGCGCGGGCGAGGTGGAGTGTGGTCGGCAGGTACTGTGCTATCGCTTCCTTCCTCCCCCCTTCTCTC
>NW_020872044.1:26783-34283 GCF_003789085.1 Penaeus vannamei
TAGACAAGAGAGAAATCAAAAAGATAAAAGAGGAAAAAGAGAGAAAGAGAGAGCGTAGATATCGCAGTAATACAAGAGAGAGCCCATGGCACACACACACAAGGAATTTAAGAGTCTTTCACCCATCGTGTATTCGGTTCCGATTGCCTCTGTCCGGTTCGCATCGCGTGTTGATCCCTGTGACAAAAGCCAAACGGGAAACAATTCACCCAAAGCAACGGACTCAAAAAAAAAAAAAAAAAAAAAAAAAAAAAAAAAAAAAAAAAAAAAAAGAGAGAAGAAGAGAGAGAGAGAGGAGAGAGAGAGGAGAAAGAGAAGAGAGAGAGAAGAGAGAGAGAGAAGAGAGAGAGAGAGAGAGGAGAGAGAGGTAAAAAAAAATTCGTCTATTGCTGTTTGTAATACTGAGATGTACATACAAAGGCATGTTTGTATCTCGTGTATTTATTTATTTATTTATTTATTTTGTATTGTTGTTGGCTGATGTTTTGTTGTATGTGTGGAAGAGAAGGTTATATTGATGAATAGAGAGAGACAGAGACAGAGACAGAGACAGAGAGCAGAGACAGAGACAGAGACAGAGACAGAGACAGAGACAGAGACAGAGACAGAGACAGAGACAGAGACAGAGACAGAGACAGAGACAGAGACAGAGACAGAGAGAGAGAGAGAGAGAGAGAGAGAGAGAGAGAGAGGAGAGAGAGAAGAGACAGAGAGAACAGAGAGACAGAGAGACAGAGACAGAGACAGAGACAGAGAGAGCAGAGAGAGAGAGAGAGAGAGAGAGAGAGAGAGAGAAGAGAGAGAGAGAGAGAGAGAGAGAGAGAGAGAGAGAGAGAGAGAGAGAGAGAGAGAGAATGTGGGTAAATGTGTTCTGCTACTGTGTGTGTTATGTATTTTTGTGTGTACTTTACATAGTGATGTATGTGTTTATAAATTTCCTTTAATATCATTTTTCACTCTGTTTATTGGCCATTTGTTGTTTGATCTGGTTTTAGAGTTTGCCTTTGAAGTTAACTGTCTGGAATTTATTTTATATGAACTATTTACAAAATGTTTACACTTGTATGCAACACACGCACACAAATGCATCTATCCGTCCATCCGTTCATCCGTTCATCCATCTATCCTTACATGCACCAGTTCATCCATACCTACGTACATAAATGAATAATTTATCCATCCATCCATTCACCTACCCATCCATCTTCCCACCCTCCTTCTTCCTTCCCTCTCTACCTCCTTCCTCCTCCCTCCCTCCCCCCTTCCCTTCCTCTTTCCTTCTCTCCCTCCTCCCTCTTTCCTGCCTTGCCTCCCTCCTTTCCTTTCTTCCTTCCCTCCCTCCCTCCATTCATTCATCCGTACACCCATCCATACATCCATCTATCCACCCACCATCCATAAACACATTCATTCATCCATACACTCATACCACATCCACACTTAAAAAGTATGCACCTGAGGACTCCGAGAGCTCGCATTAACCTCCCTTTTCTCTCCTCAGCTGGTGACCTTGAACCAGTCCTACGGCGAGGACCCCAAGATCACCGCCGCCTGAAGAAGGAGATCGCCGAAGCCTACAGGGCCAGTAAGAAGCCAGGTCCAGCGAACGCCACCGACGCCACCTCCAGCTCCTGTCTCCTCCACCTGCTCCACCTACTCCAGCCCCAACTCCGACGCCAACTCCAACTCCAACTCCAACTCCAACTCCAACTCCAACTCCGACTCCGACTCCGACTCCAACTCAACTCCACCTCCACCCTCCGACTCCGACTCCAACTCCAACTCCACCTCCACCTCCGACTCCGACTCCGACTCCAACTCCACCTCCACCTCCGACTCCGACTCCAACTCCAACTCCAACTCCAACTCCAACTCCAACTCCAACTCCGACTCCACCGTCCCCGTCATCTGCACCATCACCGCGCAGCTTCTAGAGTCGATGTTCGTAGTCGCCGCCACGCCCCTGCCCCGCTTGCACCTCCTCCTTCGACGTCCTGTAGAGCCTCCTTCCGTTCGCGCCCCGACCCGCTGCTCGGTCCAGGGCGCGACGCAAATGCCACGAGCTGTTTCTAGTCTATTAGGAAGACGCGACCTTTGCTTCGCTTGATGCCGGCCACGCGAATAGCCTCCGTTCCAGGCCAGGGGGAGGGGGGGGGCACTAGCTAGCGTCCCCCGTGACCGCGGTGTGGTCGCCTTCAGCCCCTCGAGGAGATGTCAGCACTCTCAGCACCCGCGGGGGCTCGGCAGCACCTCGTGGATGTACGACTCGTTCCTCCTGCTCGCGAGGGGGGCGCGGCGGACACCAGCCCGCTTCGGAGACAACAACAGCTCGCTCGGCCAGCCATGAATATCTGAAGGGCTCTTTCCTCCCGGAGACACAGCGCCTCTGCCGCAGGGCGCAGCATCGCTTGAGCTACGGCTCTCGCCTCCAGCCCGTGACGGAGGGATTGGCGGGAGTTTTGATGAAGGCTCGAGGAGCGGCCCCAGCTCATGGTGGAGGCGCAGCTGGCACCTCCGTCCTGCGCTGGAGGCACGCTGGCGCCGGTCTCTGAGGAGGCAACCCGGCACCTCCATGCCGTGGCGGAGACATGCAAGCCATGACGAGAGCATTAGCAGCGCCCCCACCATCGTGCCGGCGGCACGCCTCGCAGCGGCAGTGTCCCCGCAGCCCTCGGCTGCTCGAAGGAGGCCTCGCGCGACGCCAGGCCCCCGGGGCGCGGATTCCGGAGCGTCGTGGCGCGGCGCCGGCGAAGGCCTCGCCGAGCGCGGCCTCCTGAAGGTCAGGATCAATACCGGTTATCGGAGCCCCGGGGTGTCACACGCGAAGAGGGTCCGCGAGGCCCCGGGGCGGCGCCGTCGCTCCTCCCGCAGCTCCGTCGCCCGAGGGACAGCGCGCCCTCGCCCGCGGGGAATCCCCGGGGGAGCGAGGAAGGGAGCTAACGACGTGGCCGCATTAGCCGCATTAGCAAATCCCCTTCGTTAAGGTCAGAGGAGGACGACCTTTCCGCGCCGAGAAGTTCAGAAAAGGCGATGAAATATTCAGAATATCATTCAGCTCCTCCCTGTCCCCCCTCCCCCCTCCCCTCCCCCCATCGCCGGAAGAGCAGCGACGCCTCCATAGGGCACCACGACCCGCCCGCGCCTCTCGCCTTCCTCTGGAGGCTCGCTGGCATTTCAGCAGAGACGAGGCGCTGTAAAGGAGGATATTGCGATGGGCGCTTTGTAGAAGGCGCCGTAGAAGAAGAAGAAGAAGAAGGAGAATGACCGAGAATGGCGGTGTCTCGGTGGCGCTCGCTGTTGTAATGACCATTCCACAGGCGAGACTCCCATCTCTTTTTTCTTTCTCTCCCCTCTCTTCTTTCTATCTCTCTCTACCCCCCCCTCCTCCCTCCCTGTCTCTGTCTCTTGCTTCTTCGCTCGTCTCTGTCTCTGTCTCTGTCTCTTCTCTTCTCTCTGCTCTCTCTCTGTCTCTCTCTCTTCCTCTCTCTCTCTGCTCTCTGTCTCTCTCTCTCTCTCTCTCTCTCTCTCTCTCTCTCTCTCTCTTCTCTCTCTCTCTCTCTCTCTCTCTCTCTCTTCTCTCTCTCTCTCTCTCTCTCTCTCTCTCTCTCTTTCTATTTTTACCTGGCAGGTGTTCAGGGTCATTGGCCAGGATGACCTAGGATTAGACACCGCTTCTTGCCGGTTTGTCTCCTCTCTTCTCTCTCTCTTCTCTCCTCTCTCTCTCTCTCTCTCTCTCTCTCTCTCTCTCTCTCTCTCTCTCTCTCTCTCTCTCTCTCCCTCTCCTCTCCCTCTCCTTCTCCCTCTCTCTCTCTCTCTCTCTCTCTCTCTCTCTCTCTCTCTTCTCTCTCTCTCTCTCTCTCTCTCTCTCTCTCTCTCTCTCTTCTCTCTCTCTCTCTCTTCCGTTTTAAAGCTCCCTCCGGCCTTTCCGCTCTCNCTATGTTTCTATTTCTACTTTTCTATTTCTCTTAATCTCATCTTCACCTCTATCGTCTTTTATTATTTCTCTATTTCCTACCTGTACTCACCCTTGTGTTTTTTTAAGGCCTTTAGCTTTTCACGTCTCTACTACCCCCTCCCTCATCATACTCCCCTTCTCCTCTCTACTACCTCTCTCCACCTCCTCTCTCACGATTTCTTAATCCACCCCTCCCCATACCTCCCTCTCATTTATCTCTCTCCTCTCTTCATCTCCTTCCTCAGTCTTTTTACCGAAACCGCTCATCCTCCCCTTTTTTTTACCTTCCTCTTTCATCTTCCTGCCTTCCACCTCCCTACTCTCTCTTCTTCCCTTTCTCTTTCTTCCTACTCCTCTCAGTCCTCCTCCTCCACCCTCTCACTCCCTTTCTTCCCTCTTCTCTTTATTTTTACTCCTTCTGTCCACGTCTTCTATTCTCCTACCCTCTCATACTCCCCTCTCTTCTCCTCTCTCATTCCTCCACTCCACCCTTCACCTCCCCTCTTTTCCCTCTCTGTATTCCTCTCACTCCACCCTCTCACTCCCCTCTTTTCCCCCTCATTCCTCCACTCCACCCTCTCACTCCCCTCTTCTTCCCTCTCTCACTCCTCCTCACTCCACCCTCTCCACTCACTCCCCCTTCTTCCCCTCTCTCACTCCTCCTCTCACTCCCCACCTCTTCTCTAAATCACCCTCTCTTCACCTCTCTCATTCCTCCTCCTCCACCTACTCTCACCTTCTTTCCTCTCTATTCCTCCTCCCACTCCAACCCTCCTCATTCCCCTTCTCCCTCTCTCATTCCTCCTCACTCCACCCTCTCACTCCCCTCTTCTTCCCTCTCTCACTCCTCCTCACTCCTCCTCGCCAGCCATCTCTTTCGTGTTCACATTATTGTACTTCAAAAAAAAAAAAAAAAATTGTTACATTCATAAGCATGCATTTGCGTTTTCGTTTTCCTTGAGGGAGGAGAGTAATATTTGTTTGTGTGCTTTGTTTGTTTGTTTGTTTTGTTTATTAATTTTTTATTCGGAGGAAAAAAAGTATGATGATGTGACTGTGTTGTGTGTGCAGATGTGTGTGTGTACGTGTGTTTTGTTTCGATTTTATTTATTTTTTCCTATTCTCTCTCTATTTCTCTCTCTCTCTCTCTCTCTCTCTCTCTCTCTCTCTCTCTCTCTTCTCTCTCTCTCTCTCTCTCTCTCTCTCTCTCTCTTCTCTCCTCTCTCTCTCTTCTTCCAACTCTCCTCTCCTCCTCTCTCTCTCTCCTCTCTCTCTCTCTCTCTCTCTCTTCCAAACTTCCTCCCCTTCGTGGTGCTTCCTACCCTCAACCCCCCCCCCAACGAACACACACCCCTTAAACGCCCCACGATCATCTCCACCACCCCCCCCCCCTCCCACGCGGCTCCCTCCTTTCCACTCTCTCTCACCACCTCACGTCTCTCTCTCTCTCTCTCTCTCTCTCGCTCTCTCCTCTCTCTCTCTCTCTCTCTCTCTTCTCTCTCTCCCTCTCTCTCTCTCTCTCTCTCTCTCTCCTCTCTTTTCTCTCTCTCTCTCTCTCTCTCCTTCTCTCTCTCTCTCTCTCTCTCTCTCTCTCTCTCTCTCTCTCTTCTCTCTCTCTCTCTCTCTCTCTCTTCTCTCTCTCTCTCTCTCTCTCTCTCTCTCTCTCTCTCTCTTCTCTCTCTCTCTCTCTCTCTCTCTCTCTCCTCTCTCTCTCTCTCTCTCTTCTCTCTCTCTCTCTCTCTCTCTCTCTCTCTCTCCTCTCTCTCTCTCTCTCTCTCTTCTCTCTCTCTCTCTCTCTCTCTCTCTCTCTTCTCTCTCTCTCTCGCTCTCTCTCTCTCTCTCTCTTCTCTCTCTCTCTCTCTCTCTCTCGCTCACTGTCAAACACTATCCCCTTTAGGCAAGGTTCGTATTTTGTTCCTGCCAATTTATATCTTGCCCATCAACAAAATATTCCACCCTCCTCTTCCCCTCTCCCCCTCTTCTCTCTCCCCTTTTCCCATATCCTCTTCTTCTCTCTTCTCCCTCTCTCTCTTCCCCTCACCCCCCCCCCCCTATTGGCTCTGGTCATTTCTCTGCTGCTCCCTAGTTGCTTTAGTCCCCCCAATCTCTTGTTGTTCACTTTCGTCCTTCTCTCTCTCTCTTCTCTCTCTCTCTCTCTTCTCTCTCTCTCTCTCTCTCTCTCTCTCTCTCTCTCTCTCTCTCTCTCTCTCTCTCTCTCTCTCTCTCTCTCTCTCTCTCTCTCTCTCTCTCTCTCTCTCTCTCTCTCTCTCTCTCTCTCTCTCTCTCTCTCTCTCTCTCTCTCTCTCACTGTCTTCTTCTCTCTCTCTTTTCTCTCTCTCTCTTCTCTCTCTCTCTCTCTCTCTCTCTCCTCTCTCTCTCTTCTCTCTCTCTCTCCTCTCTCTCTCTCTCTCTCTCTCTCTCTCTCTCTCTCTCTCTCTCTCTCTCTCTCATTCTCTCCGCTTTCTTCTCTCTTCTCTCTCTCCCTTCTCTTCGCTTCTTCTCTCTCATCATTTTCACTTCCTCCTCTCTTTCTTTTCTCCTCCTCTTTTCTCTCTCTCTCTTTCTCTCTTTCTCCTTTTCCTCTGCCTTCCGAAGGTCTTCCCACACAGCCCTGGAGGAGGGAGAGAGAGTGAGGGGCGGAGAGAAAAATGAGAAGGACGGGGAGGAGGGAGAGGGGAGGGAGAGGGAGGGAGAAGGAGGGAGAGGGGACACGAGAGGGGACGTAGGAGCGAGGGCGAGGGAAGAGGGGAAATAGGAATGAGGAGGAGGAGGAGAGGAGGAAGGGGGAGGCGGGGATGGTAGGAGGAAGGAGGAAGAGGGGCTGGGACGGAAGGAGGAGGAGGAGGAGGAGGAGAGGAAGTGGGAGAAGGGGAGGAGGAGGAGGGGAGAAGGAGGAAGGAGGCGGGGGATGGTAGAGGAGGAGGAGGAAGGGGGACGGGGGATGGTAAGAGTAGGAGGAGGCGGAGAAAGGAAGAAGAGGAGGAGGAGGAGCAGGAGGAGGAAAGGGGGGCTGAGGAAATGGAGTAGGAAAGGGAGAGAACGAGGGGGAAGGGAGGAGAGGGTTGTACAGGAGGAGGGAAGGAAAAGGATTTGGGGAAAAGATTTAGGAGGAAGAGGAGTTAGGAAAACAGAAAAAAGAGTAAAAGATATAGTAAAGGGAGGAGGAAGAGAAGGTGTAATAAATATTAGGAGAAAGAAGAGAGGAAGAATATAGAAGAATAAATAAATAAATAAACAAGAGGAGAAAATAGAGCAGAGGGAGTAGAAAGAAGGGAGAGAGGAGGAAAAAAGAAGAAGACGAAGAAGAAAAGGCATAGCAAAGAGAGAGAGAGGCGGGAGGAAAAAACCTAAGAAAAGATAAAAGAAACATAGAAAGAGAGAGAAAGAGAAAGAGAGGGAGAACAATAAGAGAAAAGGAAAGAAGGAAGAGGGGGAGGAGCGAGGAGACGAAGGAAGAAACCGGAATTAAGAGTAAGGAGAGATTGGGAAGAGGAGGGGAGGGGGGGAAGAAAGGTGAGTAAAGAGGAAGGAGGAGGAGGAGGAGG
>NW_020872044.1:39283-49283 GCF_003789085.1 Penaeus vannamei
CATTCTCCCTCACTCATTCTCTTCTCTCATTATCTCTCCTCACATTCTCTCCACTCATTCTCCCTCACTCATTCTCTCTCACTTCAGTATCTCTCTCACTCATTCTCTCTCACTCATTCTCTCTCACTCATTCTCTCTCACTCATTCTCTCACTCACTCATTCTCTCTCACTCATTCTCTCTCACTCATTCTCTCTCACTCATTCTCTCACTCACTCATTCTCTCCCACTCATTCTCTCACTCACTCATTCTCTCTCACTCATTCTCTCTCACTCATTCTCTCGTCACTCATCTTCACTCACTCATTCTTCTCTCATCATTCTCTTTCACTCATTCTCCTCTCACTCATTCTCTCACTCACTCATTCTCCCTCATCATTCTCTTCACTCATTCTCTCACTCACTCATTCTCTCTCATCATCTCTCCAACTCACTCATTTCTCCCTCACTTCAGTGTCTCTCTCACTCATTCTCTCACTCACTCATTCTCCCTCACTCATTCTCTCTCACTCATTCTCTCACTCACTCATTCTCCCTCACTCATTCTCTCTCACTCATTCTCTCACTCACTCATTCTCTCTCACTCATTCTCTCTCTCACTCATTCTCTCTCACTCATTTCTCTCACTCACTCATTCTCCCTCACTCATTCTCTCTCACTCATTCCCTCTCCTCAACTCATCTTCTCTGCACTCATTCTCTCACTCACTCATTTCTCCCCTCACTCATTCCTCTCTCACTCATTCTCTCACTCACTTCATTCTCCCGTCACTTCAATTCTCTCTCACTATTCTCTCACTCACTCATTCTTCTCTCACTCTTCTCTCTCACTCATCTCCCCACTCCATTCTCTCCACTCACCTCATTTCTCTTCAACTCATTCTCTCTCACTTCATTCTCTCTCACTCAGTTCTTCTCTCACTCATTCTCTCTCACTCATTCTCTCTCACTCATTCTCCCTCACTCATTCTCTCTCACCTCATATATCTCTCTCACATTTCTCTCTCACTCATTCTCCCTCACTCATTCTCTCTCACTCATCTCTCTTCACTCATTCTCTCTCAAAAACTCATTCTCTCTCATCATTCTACTCTCATCATTCTCTCTCACTCATTCTCTCACTCACTCATTCTCTCTCACTCATTCTCTCACTCACTCATTCTCTCTCACTCATTCTCTCTCACTCATCTCTCTCACTCACTCATTCTCCCTCACTCATTCTCTCACTCACTCATTCTCTCTCACTCATTCTCTCTCACTCATTCTCTCTCACTCATTCTCTCTCACTCATTCTCTCTCACTCATTCCGTCACCTATAAAACAGAGAGAAACTCCTGACCCACCAAACCTCCATCAAAATAATACAAAACAGAAAACAGAAAACAAAAAAACCTGCGTTCAGTATTTACAGACAGAAAAAAAATGACAGTCCACGGGTACACGTAACAACAGCAAGCCCAGAGCCACATAGCACAACAGCCCCAACAGCATTAACAGGCAGCATAACAGCATAACAGCGCAGCATAACAGCGCAGCATAACAGCGCAGCATAACAACATAACAGCGCAGCATAACAGCATAACACGCCAGCATAACAGCGCAGCATAACAGCGCAGCATAACAACATAACAGCGCAGGCATAAAACAAAACAGCGCAGCCATAACAACAGCACATACACAGCGCAGCATAACAGCGCCAGCATAACAACATAACAGCGAGCATACAAGCGCAGCCCAACAGCAAACAAGCGCAGCATAACAGCCACACCACCCACCACTTTCTCTCTCTCTCTCTCTCTCTCTCTCTCTCTCTCTCTCTCTCTCTCTGCTTCTCTCTCTCTCTTCTCTCTCTTCTTCTCTCTCTTTTCCGTTCCGCACGAAAACGACACGTGTTAACCATTTACAGTTCTCTTCACCGTTCACTTACAATATGCAAATACTTGAAGTATGAAAAAAAATTAAAAAAATAAAAAATTGCCAGTGGCATGTCCATTGCTATTGTTAGTGGACATGGCGCTATGTTAACTTGTCGCTCGCTTATGCAATTAGGCAGATTTGTAGTTTTTTATTTATTTTGTACATATATACTTCGCTGTATTTTTGAGGAGGAAATTGTAATATATCTATTAAGTTTGCAAGTGTCATTGAGGCAATCACGGGGTTGATAAGGACAATGAGGTCTTCGATCATGCGACCCTGGTGGTGAGATTGCGTCTGTTTGGCCGTGGCGTGTCAGGAGGAACCTCTGTTCTCTCCCTCTAGCTGTCTGTCCTATATATCCTATTCTCTTTCTCTCTTCTGTCTATTTATCTTGGTCTGGTCTATTCTAATTCTCTTTTCTCTCTCTCATCATCTCTCTCTATATTTATAATATATATTATATATCTTTCTATGTCTGTCTATTTCTCCGTTTCTCTCTCTGTCTATATAGCTATCTGTCTATACTATTTTCTCTTCTTTCTCTGTCTTTCTAAATCTATCTGTCTATCTTAATTTCTCTTTCTCTCTCTGTCTATTTATCTATCTGTCTATCTATTTCTCTTTCTCTCTCTGTCTTTCTATCTATCTGTCTCTCTATATGATTATCTTTCCCTCTCTGTCTATTTATCTATCTGTCTATCTATTTCTCTTTCTCTCTCTGTCTTTCTATCTATCTGTCTATCTATATATCTATTTCTCTCTATCTATCTATCTATCTGTCTATTTTCTCATTTCTCTCTCTCTCATCTCTCTCTCTAATCTAATCTACTTTCTCTCTCTCTACTATCTATTATATATTAATCTGTCTCTCGTTGTGTATTTTATCTATCTATCTATACTCGGATCTATCTATCTGCCATATCATATCTATCCTTGTCTTAATCATGCTCTTTCCTCTCTCTCGTCTCTCTCTCTCTCTCTCTCTCTCTTCTCTCTCTCTCTCTTCTCTCTCTCTCTCCTCTCTCTGCTCTCTCTCATCTCTCTCATCTCTCTCTCTCTCTCTCTCTCTCTCTCTCTCTCTCTCCCCCCTCCTCCCTCCCTCTCTCATCTCTCATCNTACTCTATGCCTTTATAGGTTCCTTAAGTAAGTCTGAGGACAGAAATAACAATAGGAGAATTGTGTAGATCTGATTTCCCTGGGTATTAATTATATCTTGTACTAATATTTTCATCCTTTCTTTTTAGTATCAACAACTCACTTTTTCTCCTCATCTCTCAATGTCGAAATTATTTCTGTTTCAATCTCTGTTTGTCTGTCTGCCTGAGGCAAACAGCCATAAAAACAGACAAGGCAATTCAAAACAAAGATCGAGACATTAGAAGACACCAGAATGAAAGAGAGGAGGAAATAAAAACAAAACAAAAACAAAATAGAACAAAACCAAAGAAAAAGAACATAACAAAACACAACAAGCAGCAACAAGATATACATGATAAAGAACCACATAACCCACATACAAACAACAAAATAGAAACATAACAACAACAAAACAGCAAAAAAAATATAAAAAAGAAACCCCACAACACACAGATCAAAAACAAAATAGAAATAAAAAACAACAAAAAACACATATAACAAAAGAACACACACAAACGAACATACAAAAAAAAATTAGAACAATAACACACCACAACAAACACAAAATATACTACCACGAAACCACACACACACACACACACATACAAAAACAAAAAAGAACATAACAACAACAACAACAACATATTAAAAAAGAAATAAGAACATAAAACAACAGAAAAACACATATATAA
The DNA here is from genome assembly GCF_003789085.1 of Penaeus vannamei. Classification (NCBI taxonomy): domain Eukaryota; kingdom Metazoa; phylum Arthropoda; class Malacostraca; order Decapoda; family Penaeidae; genus Penaeus; species Penaeus vannamei. The sequence continues at coordinate 43,032 of NW_020872044.1, forward strand.
AAGAAACGCCACACCAAAACCACACAACAGCAACAGCCCTCACACACACACAGCCCCAAAGCACCAAAGCACTGATCTCCGCTGGGCCCGATGTGATCACCATTGATGGAAGAAGGGGGAAAGACGAGCCGGATAAGGGGTGGAGGAGAAGGAAGAGAGAGGAACAGGATATTAGAAAGAGAACGTGCTGGGGGGATGATGAATGGGGGGGAGGCGGGAGGGGGAAGGATGGGGGGAAGGAGGAGGGGGTGATGGAAGCAGGGGGAAGGGGGAAGGTGGGGGATAGACACCAGACAGAGACAGAGAGGAGAGAGAGAGAGAGAGAGAGAGAGAGAGAGAGAGAGAGAGAGAGAGAGAGAGAGAGAGAAGAGAGAGAGAAAGAGCATATTCAAGAGAGAACAGAGAGAACACAAATACAGATAAGTAAAGCTATCTAGATAGACAGACTGAAGAGCAGAATTAGACAAAAAAGAAAAAAAACAGAGAGAGAAAGAGACAGAATATACTCACTCACTAAACACAGTAGCAAACACTCTCCCCACACCCGGAAATCGAATGCAGAACCTATGCATACATACATACCCACGCAAATCACATACGATATCATGGCATCCATCATAGATATGCACACATTAGCATATGCACATACGTCCAAACATAGACAGTATGTGCAATATCTTATAGAGGCATATTATATTATATATATATATATATATATATATATATATATATATATATATATATATATATATATATATATATTATATATATCTCTCTCTCTCTCTCTCTCTCTCTCTCTTCTCTCTTCTCTCTCTCTCTCTCTCTCTCTCTCTATATATATATATATATATATATATATATATATATATATATATATATATATATATATATTCATCGGTAAATCGGTACATACACACATATAGACACATACATTCATACAAACAAACATATTTACATTCATAACCATTTATCTGTATATCCATCTATCTATTCACCCATCCATCCGTTCACCCATACATCTTATGAATCCCACACATCACAAACATGCGTCAAAACACTTACACTCATACACACACAAAACTTACACACACAACGCACTACACTTAAACAAGACTTACATTTACACAAACACATACATAAACACAGTTAAACACACACTTACACCACACAACACAACACACACACATGCCAAATACACTCCACACACACACACATTACAAACACGTTACACACACACACACACACACAACACTCTCTCTCTCTCCTCTCTGTCACACAACACACAAACATAAACACACACACAACACCAAACAACCTAAACAACACCACACACACCACACTCACACATTTACGCATACACACACACTCACTCTCTCTCTCTCTTTCTCTTCTCTCTCTCTCTCTCTCTCTCTCTCTCTCTCTCTCTCTCTCTCTCTCTCTTCTCTCCTCTCTCTCCTCTCTCTCTTCTCTCTCTCTCTCTCTTCCACACACACACACATACAAACATACGTTAAACACACACACTTACACACACATTCCCACAAAAGGAAACCCTGATGAAGTCTGTGTCCATATTTCTTCCCAGTCATTAGATCCAGAACACATTCCGAAGCATTAGCATAAATTAGCATAAATCAAGCTCGGGTTAAACACCACATAAATCACTTGGTTTATTACATCTTTTTGAAAACGTTTTTTTTTTTTTTTTTTATTTTTTTTTTTTCTTTTTTGCTTTACTTAACTTGTTATTAATGATGGTGTTGATAGTGAAGAATTTCACGGCTCAGTTGAGTGGCTATAGTGATGATGATGATGTTTGATGGCAATTTAGTTACAAAAATGAGGTGATTATTTATGCCCTATTTAGCATCGAGTATGGGGAGTAATTCAGTCATTTTTGTAAATGATAATGTGTTTGGATACAAAATAACTTAAAAAGAAATTGTGTGATATTGATCTTAACAATCTTCATTTGAATATGATAATTCAATGATAATAATAGCGATTTGCTTGCTAAAATAAGTAATAATAGTATAGTAATAGTAATGATAACCAATGATAATGATATGAATGGCTATAAGGTAATAAGAAATAGTATAATTAGAAATGTTTGCAGTAATATGAAAGATGATACATACAATAATAACAAAGTAGCAACAATAACAATTACAATAATAATGACAACTGCTGTAATATCAAAAGCAAGAGCAATAACGATGATGGTAGTAATGATAACGATAACTAGCACGACTCGTGGGAATTCCAAAGAAAAAAGATAAGTAATAGTTTTCACTTCCTCTTTCCCTCTTTAAGTATTTTCCTTCTTCTTCTTCTGTCTCCGTCTCTCCTTATCCTTCCTCCCCCCCCCCACTTTTCTCTCTGAGCCCCCTCTTTTACCTTCCTCCTACCTCTCGCCTCCTCTCTCTTCCTTTTTTCCCTCTCCCTGTACTTTTCCTCCTCCCGCTCTGCCAGCCTCAATCACCTTCAAATTTTGCTTAAATTCATTTATCTGCTTCCTCTTTCACCCCTACCCCCCTCTTCTCTCCTCTTCCTCCTTCAACTCCCCCACCTCCTTCTCTTCTTTATCTTCTTCCTCTTCTTCCCCCCCTTTCTTCTAAGTCCCCCCTCCCCTTTCCTTTCCTCTTCCCCATCTCCCTTTCAGTCTCAAGTGACATCAACTCCGCAGTCACGTTCCTTATAAACTCACGTGTAATATGCAAGCGTAACGTACTCACACACGATATAGAGCAAAATTCTAGAATATATGATGATTATCATAATAATAATAATGATTAAAATATTAAATGATAATAGGAATGATAATGATAAGAAGGGTGATGACAAAAATGAAAACAGTTATAATGACGTTATTGCTAATAGTGATAATGGAAGCGATGATGATAAGAAGGGTGATAATGATTAAAAGGATAATGAAAATATAAATGATAACTGTAATAATGACAGTATTGATATGATCAAAGATACTAATATCATAGTAGTAATAAGAAATAAAATTTAGTGATAATATACATAGTAAAATATCATAATAATAAAGATGATAATCAGTCATGATGACATGATAATAATGATAAATGTGATAATAATGATAATATTAATAACGATAGTGATAACAAATGACAATGATGATAAAAGGATGGTAATAAGAATAAATGTAATAATTATAATAATGTGATAATGATAACGATTGCAAATGATAAATGAATGACAACAACAACAATAACTAGACAGCAAAACAACAACAGTAATAGTAATACCAATGATAATGATAATAAAACAATAACAACAACAACAATAATGATGATAATGATAATGCTGATGATAACAAAATATTGATAATGGTAACGATGATGGTATAATAATGATGATAATAATACGAATTCTAATACTAATAACTACTACTAATAATAAAATGATAGTAATGATAATAATGATAATAATAATAATGCAATAATGTAAAAAGTTACAATGCCGAAGATAAAAAATAACAGTGATAATAGAATGATGGTAATAATGATGACAGTGACAGTAATAATGACAATAATCGTGAGAAGATGATCAAGATAACATCAATAACACGAACGACTTCGATATAAAAATTGATAAAGGTATTTAGAATAACATTACTATCACAAACGACACTAACAGGAACACGTATGATAATGATAGAGATAGTAACAAGGTAATAATGATGATAAGGGTGAGAGTGATGTAGGTCTCACCTCTCTTCTCTTCTTTTTGATAATTATCTGTGTTCATTATCGTCTCATATTTCTCATTCTCTTTTTCTTTATTCTTTTTTTAATTACTTCCTCTTCCCCCCTCCCTTGTATATAAGACAGAGGCCTTTCTTTTCACTTTTTCATTTTTCTCTCCCTTCGTTTTATGATCATATTCATATTTCATGCTTCCTTGAATATTTTCTATATTCTTCATTCTATATATAAATTTCTAATAATGTTTCTATTCCTCTATTCTATGTTCTATAAAAGACCATATTCCTATTAACGCTATTTTGACTACATTCTGTATTCTATATTAGACAATAAGACTATATTATCTTTCTTCGTTAATGCTTCCTTGACTACATTTTATATTCTATATTAGACTATATTCCTACTAATGCTTCCTTAACTATATTATATCCTCTACATTCAATATAAGACTTTATTCCTACTAATGCTTCCTTGAATATTTTGTATATTCATTTAAATAAGACTATCTTCCTAATAATTCTTCTATTACTATATTCCTATCTTCTATAAAAGACCATATTCTACTAAATGTTATCTTGACTAGTTCTAATTCTATATTCTATACTACACTATATTCCTACTAATGCTTCCTTGACTATATTATATCCTCTACATTCAATATAAGACTATATTCCTAGTAATGCTTTTATTACTGTATTATATGTTCTATAAATTCCTACAAATACTTTCTTGACTACATTTTATATTCTATATTAGACTAAATTCCTACTAATGCTTCCTTGACTACAAATTCTATATTCTATATTAGTCTATATAACTATATATTCCTACTAATGCTTCCTTGACTATATTCTATCCTCTGCATTCATTATAAGACTATATTCCTAATAAAGCTCCTATTACAATGTATTATGTTCTATAAAGACATATTCCTACTAATACTGACTACATTCTATATTTTATTAAACGCTATTCCTACTGATGATTCCTTGACTATATTCCATCCTCTACATTGTATATAAGACTATATTCTATAAAAGACAATATTCCTACTAATATTATCTTGACTACATTCTATATTCTATATTAAACGCTATTCCTATTACTGCTTCCTTGTCTCCTAGATAAACTACCTGTCTTGCTTGCTTGCTGGGTCCGTGACCTTTGACCTTTCGACTATTCCCTCTTCCCTTCCCGACTCACTAATTTTTTCACCCTCTTCTAATTACCCCCTTCCTTCTCTATTTTCCTCCTTATTCCTTCATCCACTTGCTTTTCTTTTTCTCTCGCTTTCTCTATCTATTTTACTTTCGTTCCCACTTTCACCTTTCTCCTTATCCAGTCTCCTTACCCTCCTTCGCTCAGGTAGAAGTAACGATGATAATTAATCTCTCCCCTTTCTTCTCCATTTTCCTTCCCCCATCTCTGTTTCGCTCTTTCGTCTCTCCCCCGCTTTATTCATTCTCTCCTGTCCCCTATTCTACCCTCGTTCCCTCCCTCCCTCTGGTTTCCCCCCCCCCCCCTCCTCCACCTCCTCCCTCTTTGCTGTTTTTAACTAAGTTAATCTTCTCTCACTCTTCCCTCTTCCCTTTTTATCTTATCCATCCTCCCCTCTCCCCTCCTCCCTACTAAGGACACCCCCCTACCCCTTATCCTTTTACCTGACCTCCTCCGCATCCACGCTTCTTGTCTTTACCTCTTCGCCTCCCTTCCCCCCCCCCCCTCTGTTCCACCAGCCTTACCTTAGACTTCATCTATTTCTCCAATCACTCTTTTCTCATCATTAGCCCTTTCTCCCTTCACATTCCTTTAGCCAATTTCCCCTTATTTCCCTCCTCTTCCCCCCACCTTCCCTTCTTGTTCTATTCTCTTTATCCTTTCCTCTTTCCTCTTCTTACCCTTTTGCCACCCTCCCCACCATTTCGCTTTTCCCTCCTTCCCTTTCCTTTTCTCTCCTTCCTCCCCTTTCCCATATCCTTCTCCTCCTTCCCTTTCCCCTTTTCCAGCCCTTTTACACCTTCTCTTTCCTCATTCCTTTCCCACCTACCCCTTCTCACCTTTTCCTACTTCCCCTCCTCCTCTCCTCCCCTCCTTCGTTTTCCCCCTTTTCCACCTTTTTTCTCCTCTCCCCTCCTTTTCCCCCCTCCTCACCCTTTTCCTACTTCTCTCCCCCTTCTCCTCCTCCCTATTTCCTCTTCCCCCTTTCCCTTCCCCCCCTTCCCCCTTCCCTTCTCCCTCCTTTCCCCCTTCCCTTCCCCTTCCTCCTCTCCTCCTTCCCTTCCCCTTCCCTTCCCCCCTTCCCCTCCCATCTTACCCTTAACCTCCTTCCTTCCCTCCCTCCCCCTCCCCACCTTCCCCTTCCATCTTACCCTTTAACCTCCTTCCTTCCTCTCCCTCCCTACCTTCCTCCCTCCACCCCCACCCCACCCCCTCCCATAACACAATTTCGACTCAAGTAATGAACAATCAGACAGAGATAACAAGGGAGGAACTTTCTTTGGGGTTTGTTTGTTTGCTG
>NW_020872044.1:61783-76783 GCF_003789085.1 Penaeus vannamei
CTTCTTGTGTATCAAGATTATGCAAATTAAGATACATATTCGTATTAATACATTATCATGAAAATTACTATTAACATTGCTATTACTATTATTGTTATCATATGGTTCTTCTATAAATCTTGTTTCATTCTCTTTATTTATTTTACTCTTTCTCGCTTCATTATCTTTCTTTATTTTGCTCTTTCTCGTTTCGCTTCATTTCTTTATTTTACTTTTTCTTCTTTTGTTTCATTTCTTTATACTTTATTTCGGATGGATTTGATTTTCTTCCTGTACTTCTTTTTACTCCCTCTCTTTCTCTTTCTTCCTCTCTCTCCCTGTTTTCTCCCGCTTCTGGGCAAAGGTTTTATGTCATTATCTTCTTTCTCTTGTCTCTCCCTTTTCTCTACGTTTCTCTTTTTTCTTATTTTCTCCTTCCCTTTCTTCTTAACTCATTTTATTTATTTCTATTTTTCCTCACTCTCCTCCCTTTCCCTCCCAGTTCCCTTCTACATTTCATCCTATCTCTTCCTCTTCCTTTTTCTCCTCCTCCTCCTCCTCCCTTCCTTCTTCTTCTTGTCTCTTCAATTTTTCCCTTCCACTTCTTCCAACTAAAGTCTGTTTTCTTCTTGGTCTTTTTCTTCTTTTTCTTTCCAGTTTAACACTTTCCTCAAAGCCACAAGTTCTCGGGTATTTTATTCCTTTAGTATTCTTTTTCTTTCTCTCTCGCTTCGCTTCTTCTTCGTCTTCTCCTTCCATCTCCCTTCCCCCTACACACGATTTTTGAAATCATCCAGGTGTATCCTTGTCATTTATTCCTTTATTTATCTTTTATTATTATTATTATTATTATTATTATTATTTATTATTATTATTATTAATTATATTATTATTATTATTATTATTATTATTATATATTATTATTATTATTATTTATCATATATTATTATTATTATTATTATTATTTATTATTATTATTATTATATTATTATTATTATTATTATTGTCTCTTTCCTTCTCTCCTTCATCTCTCACTCATTCTCCCTTTCTCTTTTTTTTTCTCGCTTCCTTCTTATCCACAAATTACAATCCCTTTATCCCTCTTTATCTCCTCTTCCTCTTTCGTTCTCCCATTTCCGTCTACCCTATTATTTCTACAAACTCCCAGTCATCCTTATCCTCTTTTCTACTTATTCGTTCTCTCTTTTTTTATGACTCTCTCTCTCTCTCTCTCTCTCTCTCTCTCTCTCTCTCTCTCTCTCTCTCTCTCTCTCTCTCATCTCTCTCTCTCTCTCTCTCTCTCTCTCTTCTCTCTCTCTCTCTCTCTCTCCTCTCTCTCTCATCTCCTCTCTCTCTCTCTCTCTCTCTCTCTCTCTCTCCTCTCTCTCTCTCTCTCCTTCTCTATCTCATCTCTCTTCTCTCCCCACTACTTCCACCAAGCAGGAAGCTCTAGTCATTTCCATAGCAGTCTGTATTTTCGTTTATTATATCTTCTCTACACTTATTTTTTCTCTCTTTCCCGTCTTCCTCTATTTTCCTTCTTCCTATTTCATTCTTGAAACCATGCTATACAATTGTTTCTTTCTTTTATTTTCCCTACTTCTTTATTCCTCTTAAAATCTCACTATTATTATCCCTCTCTCTCTTTCATACACCTTTCTTTCTCTATTTTTCTGTTCCTATCCTCCTCTCTCCTCTCCGTCCCAGCAATTCTATAAACCAAAAAGTGCAAGTCCTCCAGCTGTGTCTGCCTGTCTCCCTCTCTTCCTTCTTCCTCTTCACCCTCTCTCTTCTTCTTCCCTCCTCTCTCTCGTCCTCCTTCTTCTCTCTCTTCTTCCTCTTCTTCCTCCTCTCTCTCTCTCTTCCTCCTTCCTCTTTTCTCTCTCTCCCTCTCCCTCTTTCCCTCTTCCTCCTACCTCTTCTCTCTCTCTTCCTCCTTCCTCCTATCCCTCTCTCCTCCACTTTCCTCTTTTCTCTCTCTCCCTCTCCCTTTCTTCCTCCTACCTCTTCTCTCTCTCTTCCTCCTTCCTCCTATCCCTCTCTCCTCCACTTTCCTCTTTTCTCTCTCTCCCTCTCCCTTTCTCTCTACCTTTCTTCCTCCTTCCTCTCCTCTCTCTCTCTCCTCTCCTCTATCTCCTCCTCCTCTTCTCTCTACCTCCCTCTCTCCTCTCTCTCCTTCTCTACCTCTCTCTCTCTATCCCTACCTCTCCTCTCTCTCACTCTTCCTCCTTCTCCTCTCTCTACTCTTTCTCTTTTTTTATCTTCCTCCTACCTCTCTCTCTCTCTCTCTCTCTTTTCCCCTTTTATCTTCCTCCTTCTTTCTTCTTCACTTTCTCTCCTCTCTCCTCCTCAAGCAATTCCACAAAGCACACGCTCCCAGTCCTCCAGTTTCGTGTGTCTTGCTGCCTTTCGAGTCTTCGTGGAGGGAAGTGTCATCGGGGAAGTCGGGAGGAAGTTTGCTAACGCGCCTATCTCCACGGTTTCTTGGCGGCACGTGCTATAATTTGGGTTTTTGCTTTGTATATTTCTTAGTCTTTCTTTCTCTGTCTCTGTCTCTCTGTGTCTCTCTCTTTCTCTCTTTCTCTGTCTGCTCTGTCTTTCTTTCTCTTCTCTCTCCTCTCTCTCTCTCTTCTCTCTCCTCTCTCTCTCTCTCTCTCTCTCTCTCTCTCTCTCTCTCTCTCTCTCTCTCTCTCTCTCTCTCTCTCTCTCTCTGTCTATCTATCTATCTGTCTATCGGTATACTTGTCGCTCTCTGATCTCTCTCTCTCTCTCTCTCTGTCTATCTATCTGTATATCTATATGCATATTGCTCTCTCCTCTCTCTCTCTCTCTCTCTCTCTCTCTCTCTCTATCTATCTATCTATCTATCTATCTATCTATATACATATCGCTCTCTCCTCTCTCTCTGTCCTTTATTGTTTCATTATTTATTTTACTTTCTTTTCTATCGTTATAGGTGTAATCGTTGTTATTATCCGTCATTGTTATCATTATCTTTATTTTCTTCATCACTCGCTCTTTTACTGTTGCTGTTCTTAGCATCATCGTTAGGTTTCGTTACTACCATCATTATTATCATCATAACATTATAATTATTATCATCATAATATTACCTTACTTTTTTCATCGCAGTGCTGCTTGACCTATCTCTTTCTCCTTTTATTATCATCCTCTTTAATATTTTATTATTCGTCGCTCAATTTATTTCGCTTACTTTTATATCTAATTATATTTACTTTCGATGTGGTTGTTGATTCAACTTTTTTTCAAAGGGCTAAATGAAAGTGGATTTACCTGCTTGTGTGTATCTTGATAATGATGATGATGATGATAATGATAATGATAAAAATGAAGATGATAGCGATAATGAAATAATGATTATGATAGATAATGATGATGATGGTGGTGGTAATAATGATAATATAAGTAATAATGCTGATGATAATATAAATGTTGATAATGATGATATTAATAGTGATGATAATAATAATGATAATAATGATATTCATGATGATGATCATAGTGATATTCATGATGATGATCACAATGATATTCATGATGATGATCATAATGATAGTATTAACAATAATCATGATATAATAACAATAATGATAATGATTATAATAATGGTAATATAATGGTAATGATAACAATGATAATTTTGATGATCATGATGATAGTAATAACAGTATTTTTTACCACTACCATTACTATTAAGACAGCAATGATAATACACCAAGCACGGAATTCCATAACACCACTCCACCTCCTACTCCAAGACTACAAGTAGTACTCGTTACTACAACTACTCCTTCAACTCTCTCCTCATTACAACATTCTGTATTAATACCCAATTAAACCTGGTATTAATGATAATGAAGACCAACACCCCTTGATCACAGACGCCTTGAAGAAACCTTAGAGTGAAGGGCAAGAGGGCAAGGAGTGTATAGGTGTAGTGTAGTTCCCAGGTGTATTAATTAAGGACGAAGGTGAGGCTGACGTGGGTTCGTCGGAGGCTCACCTGGGAGATCCTATTGGGGGGAGATTAATGGATGCTGAGGATGGGGAGATCTGCTTATCATGTTTGTGTGCTTGTATATGTTAGTGTGTGTGTATCTTGCTCTGTGTTTCTGTCTGTGTTTGTTTGTTGATACATCTCTCTGTCTGTCCGTGTGTCTCTCACGCACACTCTCTCTCTCTCTCTATCTCTCTCTATCTAATCCCTTTTACTCTCTCTCTCTCTTTCCGTGTCTCTTATCTCTTACTCTCTCTGTCTCTCTGTCTCTGTCTGTCTCTCTCTCTCTCTCTCTTCTTTCTCTCCACCCCCCTCTCTGTCTCTCTCTTTTTCTTTCTGTGTGTGTCTTACTATCTCTCTCTCCGTCTCTCTCTCTCTCTCTCTCTCTCTCTCTCTCTCTCTCTCTCTCTCTCTCTCTCTCCTCTCTCTCTCTCTCTCTCTCTCTCTCTCTCTCTCTCACTCTTTATGTATTAATCTGTGTTTGTCTTCTCGCTTTTACTCTATATGAGTCTGTTTGTCTGTGTTTTGCAAACATTTATACCTGAATAGAGAAGAAGCATAGAAAAGAAGAAATAAAAAGAACAAGTAGACATAGAAGGGAAGGATACGTTAATAGAGAGGGCAAAGAGAAGGTCGTATCGATCAACCAATCCACGTTGTCCCATCTCCTTCTTTCTCTCCTCACAGGTCAAGAAGTCAGACATTTACCCTCCTTGATATTCGAAATCCGATAACCCTTTCTTGGGCATTAAATCCTCTTCTCCTTTGATGTACAGGCAGTGTATTACAATGATACACTCATACAAGATACGACTCCACACAGATATATTTATGTACAAATACAGACACACACACACACACACACACACACACACACACACATACATATGCACACAAACACCCCCAACCTTCCCGACACATACACATAAGGCCCCACCCCACAACGCAATACACAAACACAGCACCCTCCCACCCCCTTACAACAAACAACTCCCCCTCCCAACCCCACACCACACACGCGCGCACGCAAATGCACGCACACACAAACACTCCCCACCTCCCCGACACATGCCACATAAGCCTCAACCCCATCCTCCACAACACAAAACACAGCACCCCTCCACCCCTGCACACCCCCTTCCCCAAGACCTCCCCCCCTTTCCCCCACACACCCCCCACAATACACAACACAGCACCCTCCACCCCTCCCACAACCCTTCCCCAAGAACTTCCCCCCTCCCCACCCACACACACCCACAATACACAAACACAGCACCCTCCACCCACCCCCCTTCCCCCCCATATACAACCCCGCAACACCCATACACAGCACCCTCTCCCCCCTCCCATTCCCTCCCACCCCCTCCACCCCCTCCCCCCACGCCTTCCCTCATGCACAAAGCCCACTCTCCTCATCGGAAAAAAAAAGAAATATACCAAGACCTTCTCCCATCTCAGACGCACCAGGTCGATACCCAAGATCCCCTTCCTTTCCCTGCTTAATGAGGCGAAGCTTGGCGGACGCTCAGAGCCCAGCCTCATAATGCGTTCCCGAAGCGAAGGCGGTCCGCGCGGTGTTGTTGCGATAAGTGCCATCTGGTGGCGGGATTTCGCACTTTTTTGTTTTGTGAGGGTAGTGGTTGTGGGGGAAATAATGATGAAATAGATTTTTTTTTTTTTTTTTTTTTTAGTCTTGTGAGGATAATGGTGGTTGTGGTGATGATAGTGATGAAATTTTTTTTTTTTCAATCTTTTGAAGATAAATGTGTTGTGGTGATGATGAGAGTGATGAAATATATTTTTTTGTCTTATGAAGGATAATGGTTGTGGTGATGATGATAGTGATGAAATAGTTTTTTTTTTGTCTTGTGAGATAATGGTGGTTGTGGTGATGATAGTGATGAAATAGAGGATATCAAAGTACTGTTACAGTTGTGACTATCAATGTATGACGTTCCTAAAACTTACTACTGATTACACTACAAAAATATTAACGAAATACTACTCCTACTATTACCAACAATGAACAGAAAGGTGTTCTAGAGATAATAATGATCATAATGTAATGATGATGATAAGAATAAGATAGTAATATTGAAAATAGCAATAATAAATATAATAATTGTAGTAATGAATGATAGTAATAGTAATAGGAATAGTAATAATTATAGTAATAACAATAATAACGATAACCATGATAATAAAAATGATAATTACGATCAGAATATGAAAAAGGTAATCATAATTATAAAAACAACATTAATGATAAAAAAAAATACTAATAAAACACTGATAACATAACACTCCTAACATAAAAGATAACACAATTGCAAACTCTTGTACAAGTAAACAAGACAACAACACGAATGACATGACAGTAGCAGGGCGAAGGGCCACGAGAGCCATGACAGTGCCAACTCGAGACCCATAAGGAGTCATTTGAGAGGGATGCCATCTGTGGTTCGAGTGGGCGTGGGGGCGTGATGGGCACTCCAAGCTGGATAGGTTCGTGGGCGTGACGCTGTGTGAGGCCTATGCGATCTCCGGGGATAGGCTGGCCATAGGGGCGTGGGGTGTTATGGGAGGGGGAGGGGGAAGGGGGAGGGGGAGGGGGAGGGGAGGGAGGGGAGGGGAGGGGGAGGGGGGAGGGGAGGGGTTAGCGTGCCTCCGAGTAAAAGGTATTTGGCGGAGGAGAGAGCGAGGGTGGGTCGGGGGGGGGGGAGAGATAGATAGATGGATAGAGAAAGAGGGAGGGAGATTGATAGATGGATAAATGGATAGATAGAGAGAGAGAGAGAAAGAGATAGAGGGGGAGAGGGAGGAGAGGGAGTGAGTGAGCGAGAGAGAGAGAGAGAGAGAGAGAGAGAGAGAGAGAGAGAGGAGAGAGAGAGAGAGAGAGAGAGAGAGAGAGAGAAGAGAAGTGTGTAACATACGACCTTGATATAATAATAATAATAATAAATCAGTAATACTCTGTGTCATGATGCTAATAGCGATAATGCGAATATAATCATATGACCATAATCGTAAAAAAGCTAAATTAATAGATAAACTGAATAAACAAATAAAAAACAAAATACATAGATAAAAAAACAGATAGAATTCTTATAAAAAAAAAAAATAAAAATTAACAGATAAAAGATACAGTGATAGAAGAATTCTTATGAAAAGAAAAGAAAAGAATTTAAAACATTAACCATGCGAGTAAAATCAATCCGATCCGAGCAATAAGATCTCGCAGTCACCTAAAACGGATCCAAACTTTGCGAGTTTCCGGCCTCTCGCTGTCCAATGGTCTAAAATGTATTCATGATTCACTAATGCCTTTCCACCGGCGCTTGTAATGTAAATATAAGATTAGAATACAAAAGATCTGCTAATCAACTGAATTGGATTAGCGCTTGCGAGCGTATAATTGGATTTTCGGAACAGATAGATGTTTTTAAATTAATATTCAGGATGATTAGTGAGATTAATTAAGGTTAATGAGGTTATACGGCGATGTATTGTTGATCATTAACTTCTTCTTTTTCCAGGAGAATAAGTAGCTAGGTGGATAATTAAAGGTATGGGCGGATAAGTGGATAAAACATGAAGAGAAGGAAAAAAGAATTATGTTGTGGTCCTCTCTTGTTTGTCTCTCTCTTCCTTCCATTCTTATTCTCTCCTTCTCATTGTTTCTATTTCGATCTATCTATTTCTTATTCTATCAGTTTTCTCTCCATTCCCCCTCTCTCTCTCTCTCTCTCTCTCTCTCTCTCTCTCTCTCTCTCTCTCTCTCTCTCTCTCTCTCTCTCTCTCTCTCTCTCTCTCTCTCTCTCTCCTCTCTCTCTCTCTCTCTCTCTCTCTCTCTCTCTCTCTCTCTCTCTCTCACTCTCACTCTCCTCTCTCTCTCTCTCTCTCTCTCTCTCTCTCTCTTCTCTCTCGCTCTCTCTCTCTCTCTCTCTCTCTCTCTCTCTTATCTATTCATTCATTTATTCGTATCCCTTACTATTTTCAAAACACTAAATCTTATTTTCGCGTAATACAATACACGACAGAAAATTAACATTATCAGAACTCGGCGTATGACAAGCGAGAGGAAAATAAGATCAGTTATGATAAAGAAGTTGGAAGTGAAAGTGGAAAAGTGATTGAATTTATCAACCTTTTTTCTGGTTATTATGAATGTATTTATTTGTTTTGTTTTTCTTCGTTTGTTTCTTTTCAGTTTAGCCAATTAGTCTTTTTTTTTTTTTTTTGGGGGGTGTAATTATATTCCCACGAATGATAGGAACTTATTTGATGATCTAGGAATGAGAATGAGAGAGAGAGAGAGAGAGAAAGAGAGAGAGAGAGAGAGAGAATGAGAAAAGGAAAGAGAGAGTGAGATAGATAGTACAGATAGATAGGTAGAGAGAGAGACAGAAAGAAAGAAAAAGAGAGACACAGGACAGTGACAGACAGGACAGAACAGACAGGGACAGAGACAGAAAGCGAAGGAGACTAAGAAAGTATAAACGGACAAAACAAACACAAGGAATTTACCACAAGACCCGGAATCACACCTTCTAGACATTAAATTCAATTTCCCTGTTCCACTATCATCCTCTTTACCCCCCCCCCCCCCCTCTTCCTTCCTGTCCTCTCTTCATTCTGATCCCTCCTCTTCTCTTCTCTTGCCTTCGCATTTTTCATTTTTTATTATTATTTTTTTTTTACGTTTTTTCTTGTTTACTCTCTCTCCCCTTCTCTCTCCTTTATTTATTTTCCCTTTCCTTCCCTTCCCTCCTTCTTCTCCTTTTACATCCCCCTCTCCCCCTTTTCTCTTCTTCCTCCTCCTTCCTCCTTTCACCTCCCCCTTCTCCCCCTTCTCTTTCCTTTCCTCCCCTTCTCCCTACCTCCTTTTACCTCCCCCCTTTTTCTCTTTCCTTCCCTCCCTCTTCCTTCCTCCTTTTACCTCCCCCTCTCCCCCCTCTTCTCTTTCCTTCCTTCCCTCCTCCTTCCTCCTTTTCACCTCCCCCTCTCCCCCTTTCTCTTTCCTTCCTCCCTCTCTTCTCCCTCTTTTACCCCCCTACCCCCTTTTCTCTTTCCATCCTCCCTCTCCTTCCTCCTTTCACCTCCCCTCTCCCCCCTCTTCTCTTTCCTTCCTTCCCTCTTCCTTTCCTCCTTTCACCTCCCCCTCTTCCCCCCTTTTCTTCTTTCCTTCCCTCCCTCCTTCTTCCTCCTTTCACCTCACCCTCTCCCCCCTTTCTCTTTCCTTCCCTCCCTCTTCCTTCTCCTTTTACCTCCCCCTCTCTCCTTTTCTCTCTCCTTCCCTCCCTCTTCCTTCCTCCTTTCACTTCCCATCTCCCCCTTTTCTCTTTCCTTCCTCCCCCCCCTCTTCCCTTCCTCCTTTCACCTTCCCCCTCTCCCCCCCTTTCCTCTTCCTTCCCTTCCCTATCCCCTCCTCCCCCTCCCCCCTCACCTCCACCTCTCCCCCCTTTTCTCTTTCCTTCCTCTCCTCCCTTCTTTTACCTCCCCCCTCTCCCTTCCCTCCCTCCCTCCTTCTTCCTCCTTTCACCTCCCCCTCTCCCCCCTTTTCTCTTTCTTTCCCCCCTCCTTCTTCCTCCTTTCACCTCCCCCTTTCCCCACCTCTTCTCTTTCCTTCCCTCCCTCCCTTCCTCCTTTCACCTCTCCCTCCCCCTTTTCTCTTTCCTTCCCTCCCTCTTCCTTCCTTCCTTTCACCTCCCCCCCCCCCCCCCAGCGCCATCTCTCGGAATCTTCGCAGGCAATTACTAAGCAACAATGGGCACCCGAGGCGTTAACACGACAAGGCCCTATGTCTGGCACTCTCCTCTCGCCTCCCCCCCTCACCCCCTCTTCGTCTTTACTCCTCCTCCTTCCATGTCCTTTCTTCTCCTCCCCCCTCCCCCTCCTCCTCCATCTTTCTCCTCCTCCTATCTGGCTTCTGAACCTTCCCATCCTCTTCGAGTTTTTTCTCTCCATTATCTTATTCCTTCTTTTTTTTTTTTTTTTTTTTTTCAACTTTTATTGTCCTCTTCATTTCATCGTCAATTCTTCATTTTTTTCCTTCCTTTTCCTCCCCCTGATCCGTACCACACGCCGCGTTCTCCTTCTACTCCCTTTCTCCTTTCCTCCACTTCTCTCTTCTTCTTCCTCCTCCTCCTATATCATTTCCCTCCGTCTCCTGCTCCTCTCCTCCTTTTACCCTTTCCTCTCTTCCACTTCCTTCTCCCTCCTCTCCTCCTGCCATCCTCCCTCCCTCCATTCCTCAATTCTTTCTCTTCCATCCTTCCTTCCTTCCTTCCTTCTCTCCACCTTTTCTCCTCTTCTCCCTTTCTTCTCCTCCTCTCCTTTCCCCCTCTCCTCCTGCCATCCTCCCTCCCTCCATTCATCAATTCTTCCTCCTTTTCCTTCTCTCCATTCATCAATTCTTCCCCCTTTTCCTTCTCTCCATTCATCAATTCATTCATCAATTCTCCTCCTTTCCTTCTTTCCATTCATCAAGTTCCTCTTCCTTTCCTTCTCTCCATCATCAATTCTTCCTCCTTTTCCTCTCTCCATTCATCAATTTTCCTCTTTTCCTTCTCTCCATTCATCATTTCCTCCTTTCCTTCTCTCCATCAATTCTTCCTCCTTTTCCTTCTCTCCATTCATCAATTCTTCCCCCTTTTCCTTCTCTCCATTCATCAATTCTTCCTCCTTTTCCTTCTCTCCATCTTTTCTCCTCTTCTCCCTTTTATCTCCTCCTCTCCTTCCCCCTCCTTCCACCTTGGGACTTTCGTATATTCAAGATGAAATGCGAGGAGAGTTTCCCAGTCAGACGTTTGTTACAAACGTTTGCCGGGCCAGAGGAGGAGGCAGAGATGGAGGAGGTGGAGGGAGAGGATGAGAGAGGTGGTAGGGGAGAGGAGGAGGAGAGAGGGTGAAATGCAAAGAAGGGAAGAGAGGGAGAGGAGGCAAGAGATGGAGGAGGTGGAGGGAGAGGATGAGAGAGGTGGTAGGGGAGAGAAGGAGAGGAGAGAGGGTGGCAAAGGGGAAGAGGGAGAGATGAAAGGTAGTAGAAAGAGAGAGAGGGAGAGAATATGAGAAATGCTAGGAAAGAGAGGGAGAGAATAAGAGAGACAGTAGGAAAGAGAGGGAGTAGAATAAGAGAGATGGAGGAAAGAAAAGGGATGGAGAGAGGGTGAGATACAGTAGAAAGGGGAGAGGATAGAGAGGTGGTAGGAAAGGAGAAGGAGGAGAGAGGGTGAAATGCAAAGAAAGGGAAGAGAGGGAGAGGATGAGAGAGATGGTAGGGAGAGAGAGGGAGGAGAGAGGTGAAAAAAACAGTAGAAAGGAATAAGGGGAGAATGAAGGAGATAAGCAGGAAGAGAGGGAAGAGAATAAGAGAGATGGTAGGAAAGAGTGGAGAGGAGAGGATGAACACAGTAGAAAGGAAAGAGAATGGAGGGGAGGAGAATGGAGAGAGGCAGTAGAAAAGAGAGGAGAGAAGAGAGGGGTGAAATGCAAAGGAAGGGAAGAGAAGGTGGAGGGAATTGAGAGAGATGGTAGGAAAGAGAGAGAGAAGATGAGATACAGTAGAAGGGAAGAGAGAAAGAAGGGGAGAATATGAGAGATGGTAGGAAAAGAAGGAGAGAGAGGAGAGGAATGAGAGAGTGAGGAAAGAGAGGAGAATAGATGGTGAAACCAGAGAAGGGAGAGAGGAGAGGAGAGGTATGAGAAACAGTAGAAATAAACAAAAGAAACATGGAAAGAAAAAATGGATAGGGAGCAGAGAAGCGGTAAGGAAAAGGAAGAGGAGAATGAGGAAGAGAAGGAAAATAGCTAAAGGAAAAAGGAAGAGATAAGTTAGGAAAGGGGAAGAGGAGTAATAGCAAAAGGAAGGAAAGGGGAAAGAGAGATAGGCGGAGGAAGATGAAAGGAGAAGAAAGGAATAGAAGAAAGACTGAGATAAGAAGAAAAGAAATAAGAGATAGTAAAGGAGAGGTGGATAGAATATGGAATGAAGGAAGGAAGAAGGGGGAAAAAAGATGATAAAGAAACATGGATAAAAGAAAAACAGAAAAGTAAGAGAAAGTAAAGAAGAGACTGATAGATTCTGGAATGAAAAAAGGAAAAACGGAAAAAAGAGAGAGATGATAAAGAAACGTAGATAGTAGAGAAGAAATGAGAGTAAACGAAAGGGGAGGAAAGAAAAATCAAATAACAAAAGGAAGGTAAGAAGATGCAAAAGAAAGGGGGAAGTAGAGCGGATGAAGATAAAAGGGGTCATTAAAGAGAGAGAACGGGAGATAATGGAGAAAGGACAGAGAAAGGAAGGACGGATAATAGTCTGGGAAAGAGAAACGGATGAGGGAGGACAAGGAAGTGATAAAGCGGAGAAGGAGAAGAAGGATAGATAAAAGAATAAAGCAAATAGAAAAAAATATATATAGAGGGGAGGAAGGATACAAATGATGGGGAGAATAGCAGACAAGAGAAAAATGGATGAAAGAAAATTGCAATAATGAGAGAAGAGATACAAAAGATAATAGATATGAAAGATAAAGGTGAACTAAGGGTGATAGATTGATTGGTAGACAGCGATTGACGGATAAATAGATATATAGATAGATCCGGCGAAAGCTTAAGAGGGAAAGAGAGAGAGATAGAGATAGATAGATAGATAGAGAGAGATAGAGATAGACAGATAGATATAGAGAGATAGAGATAGATAAAGAGAGAGAGAGAGAGAGAGAGAGAGAGAGAGAGAGAGAGAGAGAGAGAGAGAGAGAGAAGAGAGAGAGAGAGAGAGAGAGAGAGAGAGAGAGAGAGAGAGAGAGAGAGAGAGGAGAGAGAGAGAGAGAGAGAGAGAAAGAGAGAAGAGAGAGAGAGAGAGAAAGAGATTAGATGAGAGTGAGAAAGAGAGAGAGAGATTGAGCGAATGAGAAAGAAAGAAAGAAAAAAATCTTAATAAGAGGATTCCAGAAGAAGAGACGAGGACCGTCTGAGATACAAAGAAAGAAAAAAAAAAAGAAAAAAAAAGAAGGAGAAAAAAAAAGGTTTAGTAAACGGCGGCCGGATCTGCTTATTTATGCAAAATATCCGCCCACCCTTTGCAAAGAACGGCCCCATTGGAAGGCCAGCACAGGGGGCCATCCCGCCGTCCTTTTGGCATAAGAGGAAAGACGAAGCCTCGAAACGGGATTAGGAACTTGGGATCTAATCGTAAAGGAGTTGTGAGGAATCTTGTGAGGAAGGGGATGAGGGCAGGGGAGGGAGGGGGGGTGAGTTGAGGGGAGGGGGAGAGGAGGGAGAGGGATGGGGGAGGTGTTGAGGGAGAGGGAGAGGAGGGAAGGTAAGGGGTGGTTGGGGAGGGGAGAGGAGGGAGGGTAAGGGGGTGAGTTGGGGGAGGGTTATAGAGGAGGACTAGGGGGGGAAGTGATGAGTGGGGAAAAGGAGGGTAAGGTGCAGGGAGGGCGAGGGAGCGAAGAGAGATTGAAAGAGGGAAGGGAGAGGAACGAAGGAGGGCAGTGAGTTGGGGGAGGAGAAAAGGAAATAGAGGGCAAGCGAATGGGGGGACAAGGAAAGCCAAATAAAGGGGAAGGAGCAAGAAAAGGAAGGGAGAGGGGCAAGAGAGGGAAAGGAGTGGTATGTAGAGAGATAGAAGAGGGAAAGCGGTGAGTGGGAAGGAGAGGGATGCTGGTGAGTAGGTAGCAGAGGGCAAGGGCGTATTAGATGGCCATTTAAGGTGTATGCGCAATGGGTTCGTTTCAGTCTCCTAAATCCCGCTGGAGAGCCTTCAAGACGGCGATTCTGTGGCCAAGACGGCGGGGTGATGGGTGCAAGAGCGGAGGTCGTCATTACACACACAAACACATACATATATATATATATGTATGTGACTGAGAGAGAGAGAGAGAGAGAGAGAGAGAGAGAGAGAGAGAGAGAGAGAGAGAGAGAGAGAGAGAGAGAGAGAGAGAGAGAGAGAGAGAGAGAGAGAGAGAGAGAGATGCACATGGTACTGAAAGCGACTATTAGCGTGTATGTGCAGTATCCGTGTCCATGTGTGTGCTTGAGCATAATTAGTCCGGTTCCTACATGCTTTTATCCCGTTATGTATGTGAACGAATGCTTCCGATCCAGCATTTTCTTGTGCTTGACTGTACTTTTGTACTTTTATCTATCTATATTCCTCTCTATCTATCTATCTATCTATCTATCTATCTATCTATCTATCTATCTATCTATCTATCTATCTATCTCTATATATATATTCTCCAAAATATATATTGCACACATTTGCAGTCAGAAATGTAAAACATGATGTTCATTTCAATTAGTTTAATTTGATATGTTATTTTCCTCTGTATGTGCAATTAATTAAATCTATTTGAATAATAGGTCAAAGTAAAGGATTTTTTTTTTTTTTTTTTTTTTTTTTTTTGGCATACAAATGTATTTCTGTCGGACTGTCTGTTTATCTATCTGTCTGTTTGTCCAATTGTCTATTTATATCTCCAGTATATTCCTCTATCCATCTGCTTATAAAGGGTCCAAATCTAAATCCACATATCTATCTAGCGATCTCTTTACCTGTTTGTATGTCCAGCAATTTGTCTGCTATCTGTCTGTCAGCCTACCTGTCTCTATGTCAGTATGTCTGTCGTTGTATGTCACTTTTTGTATATTTATGTTAATCTGGTTATTTTACTATCTGGCAGTCTATATATCTACCTATCTATCTGTGTATATGTGTAGAGGATGTATCTACACATATATATGCAAATGTAGAATATATGAACAAGTGTATATGCATATACTTATACATGTTTGTATATATGTAAGTATATATGTATATTTGTAGACTATGTGCGTAGGTATGTATGTAGGTAGGTAGACAGTTAGGCAGGTAAGTACTTAAACATACATGTAGTTATGTATGTGGTTATCTTCTATATATACTTACCTCCAGATCCATATCTATAAATCTTTATCAATCTGTCTTACAACCTTTGCCTATAACTATATCTATATCA
>NW_020872044.1:116783-121783 GCF_003789085.1 Penaeus vannamei
CACCTGGGCGACGCGGCGGCGGCGGCGGCGCTGCACGGGCCACTTACACCTCGCCTTGTAATGGGCGTGAAACCCAAGTGTGGTGCCGGGACCTCGTTGGTGGGCCCCTTAGGGTGGACCTTAGGTGGACCTCCTTAGGGTGGACCTTCCTAGAGTGGACTTCTTGGCTTAGGGTGGACCTCCTTAGGGTGGGTGGACCTCCTTAGGGTGGACCTTCCTAGGTTGGGCCTTCTGAGAGTGGACCTCCTTAATGTGGTATTTCTTAGGGTGGACTGGGTGGACTCCTAGGGTGGACTTAGAGTGGACTTTCTTAAGGTGGACATCCTTAAGGTGGACTTCCTTAGGGCGTAGAAGAAATAGAACCATGCAAAGGATGTGTGGAGAGGAAGGGCGTAGAAAGGTGGAAGCTTGGGAGAAAGAGAGAGAGAGTGAGAGTGAGTGAGTGAGTGAATGAGTGAGAAAGAGAAAGAAAGAAAGAGAGAGAGAGAGAACGAAAACTAACGAAAGGAGAGAATGAAGCGAACGAACACAGAATTAAAAACAAAGAGAATCTTACTTTTTTTTATACACATCCTCCAAAGATACATATCCAGCCACACGATATCACTTAGGAGGGACATCTTTCTTGGTTTTTATTCGCACGTTACACTGTCTTTGCATTATCGAAAACACGTGTTGATAATTGGGGAGACAACGTTTTATTTGCAGATTTAGAAGAGAGGGAAAAGGCAGAGGAAATATGGGGAGAGAGGGGAGGGGAGGGAAAGGGGAAGGGGGAAATATTTAGATGAAAATCGGGATTAGAATAGCGAGAGAGAGGTGGAGAGAAAGGGGGCGACGGAGAGAGAGAAAGCGAGATGGAGAAAGAGACAGGGAAAGGGAGTGGAAAAGGAAAGGAACGGGGAAGGAAAAATGGAAGACAAAGAAAGAGAGAGAAAAAAGAGAGAGCGTCAATCGAAGAGAGAGTGATAAAGAGAAAAGAAAAATTTTCCCTTCGTCCAAATCCTCACACAGCGCGACCTAAACTGCCCCTCCCCCCCCCCCAAAAAAAAAAGAGGTGGGGGGGGAGCTCATCGGGTTGAGTCAACGCTCACGACCGAGAGTGACCGAAACGCCTAGAACAATGTTAGCTGAATCGATGGGGTTGACATCAAGGTATTTACTCGCTAAAACAAAGAAAAGAAAAAACACGCACACACACGTGCACGCACATATATATATAGAAAGAGAGAGAGAGAAAGAAAGAGGGAGAGAGAAAGAGAAAGAAAGAAAGAAGGAGAGAGAGAGTGACTGAGAGAGGGAAAGAGAAAGAGAGAGAAGAGAGACAGACAGACAGAGAGGAAAAGAAAGCGACAGATGGATCGGTGTAACACAACTTGGGCGGCGACAGGTGTATTACAGAGGTAAACAAAGGGTCGGGGGATTAAGTTGAGGGGAAGAGGGAGAGAAGGAAGAAGGGGGAAGGGGATGATGAAGGGAGGAAGGAGCGAAGAGAGAAGGATTAGGAGTAATCGGAGACAATTTGGTGATTGTCATTCAGGAGGAATAATGGAAAATGATTAGAGGAAACAAGAAGGAAAGGCGTGATAGTAAGGGGAAAAAGAGAGTGAAAAAGAAGGAATCTAGGGATAGAGACAGGGAGGACTAGAGGAGTGTGAGAGAGGGAGGGTGGGAGAAAAGAGAGAGAGAAATAGACAGAGACAGAGACAGACAGACACGCAACTGCTGATACAGAACCAACAGGAAAAAAGAGACAGAAAGAGAGATAGAGAGGCAGTGGGAGACAAGGGAGAGGGAGGGAGATGGGAGGAGAGGAGTGGGCGAGGAGAGAGGACGAGGTAAGCCCACTAAGGGAGTCAGACTCACGTGCAGGACTGATCACCCCGCTCCTTATCCTTAGCTTCCTTGTACGTGCAGGATCTGCCTTGTGTCCTTCCCTACTGGCTTATCCCCTTCTCCCTCTCTCGCCCGACCTTCTCGCTTTTTCTCCGCTCCTTCTCTCTTTCTTTCTGCTCTTATTTCTTTCCGCCACTTCCCTCTTTCTCTCCCCTTTTGCTTTCCTCTTTGCCCTTTCCCTCTTTCTCCCTCCCCCTTCTCTTTCCTTTCCTCCGCTCCTCTCATCCTCCCCGACCCCCTTCTCCCTTCCTCTCCTCCCCTTCCCTCTTCCTTTCTACCCTTCTACCTTCCTCTTTAATCCTCCTTCTTACCCAAGTCCATTTCTTCCCTTTTTTATAGCCTTCATTTGTATACACTTTCCCGGAAGAAAGATTTCTAAGTATTATTATTATTACTATTTATTGCGACGATATCTCTTGTTATCTTCTCTCTCTTTTCTCATCTTCGTATTTGCTCTCCATCTCTTTCGTATCTCCCTTCGATCTTGTCCTTGTACTTTCTGTCCGCGGAGAGGGAGAGGGAGGAGGGGGAGGGAGGACGGAGGGACGGAGGAGGAAAGAGAGAGAGAGGGATGGAGGGAGGAGGAAAGAGAGGGAGGGAGGAGGAGGGAAAGAGAAGAGAGAGGGGTGAGGGGGGGGAGAGAGGGAGAGGAGGGAGAGAGAGAGAGAGAGAGGAGAGAGAGAGAGAGAGAGAGAGAGAGAGAGAGAGAGAGAGAGAGAGAGAGAGAGAGAAGAGAGAGAGAGAGAGAAGAAGGAGAGAGAGAGAAAGAGAGTAAGAGAGAGAGAGAGAAAGAGAGAAAGCACCTAAAAAAAAATAAGATGAGACGCGACGCGATGACCGTGATTCCTCCTGGTGGCCTTGCAATAAAGTGCGAATCAGCAGTTGATCGGGAGCTATTGCAAAGTTAGGCCGGAGGAGCAGAGGCGCGGGGCTGAGAGATCTAATATTGTGCGTGTGGTTGTCGGGGGGGGGGCGGGGGGGAGGGGGAGGGGGTGTTGCGAGAGTCAGGTCGTGTCGAGTGTCATAGGTGTCATGTGTCAAGTGTCAAGGTGTCTTGTGCCGTGACTGAAGTTGCGTCGAGTGTTGTAGGTTCTGTCGTGTCAAGTGTTATGCGTCAAGGTATTTTGTGCCATGACTAAAAAATGCAGTGTCTAAGGTTGTGTCGAGTATACATGCATATATACATACATACATACATACATATATATATATATATATATATATATATATATATACATATTACATATATACATATATACATATATACATATATACATATATATACATACATATATATATATATATAATATATATATATATATATATATATATATATATATATATTACATACATACATGCATATATATATATATATATATATATATATATATATATATATATATGTGTGTGTGTGTGTGTGTGTGTGTGTGTGTATGTGTGTGTGTGTGTGTGTGTGTGTTTATACCTTATCTTATAAAATCTTTAGTTGTCTTATGGTGTGTGTGTGTGTGTGCATGTGTGTGTGCTAGTGTGCGTGCGTGTGTATGTGTGTTTGTGTGTGTGTGTGTGTGTTTGTGTATGTGTGTGTTTGTGTGCGTGCGTGCTTGTGCGTGTGTGTATGTGTGTGTGCGTGTGCGTGTGTGTGTGTGTGTTTGTTTTACGTACTAAATCACACCCAGACGTTTGCCAAGAGGAAAGGAGAAATAATGATGATGATGATTATACTCACATCATCTTCAGATTCCTTCGGGAGTTGAAAACAATTCACTTTGGCTCGTAGGATTATCCCCGCTTCGCAAGGGCTTCATTAGACCCAGTGGCGAAGATAGGATTCGTCTAGGCAATTCGAGTCCATATCCCTGTCTGTGTCCTTGAGATCTAGCGATCTGTGTGTTGTCGCTAGAGAGACGCGATTTTTTCTTCATTTGTTTTCCTTATACGCACGCACGCACGCACGCACGCACGCACGCACGCACGCACGGCACGCACGCACGCACGCACGCACACACACACACACACACACACACACACACACACACACACACACACACACACACACACACACACACACACACACACACACACACACACACACAGGGGTACGCCGCCCCCTCCGTCCACTTGGGCTAATTACCGAAAGTGCGGATAAATGCGAGGGTCGAAGGCGGCGGCGTCTCGCTCCGCCTCGGGGAAAGGGAAAAGGTGGAGAAAACGAAAATGCAGTTGAGTTTCGTTTTTTTTGTTTTTTTTTCTTCTTCCCTTTTTTTTAAGGAGGGGTAACTTTGAAGACGGCGTTTATTCGTAACTTTTGATGGATAAGTGTCTGTTGTAATGCTAACTTGGGCTATAGTAGGGGAGTTTAGATAAAAAAGTTGGTTCAATTATGATAAAGCATAGGGTGACGAGAAGTAGAATTTCAGACCTGGTACAACTGAGGTAGCAACGCCTTGCAACACCGCCGCCATCACCCTTGGACCCCCTTCCTCCTCCTCCTTCAACCCCTACCTTCCACCCCCACCCCTCTCCTCCCTCTCTCGTTCCCTCACCCCCTCCCTCCTTCCTTCCTCCTCCCCACCCCCTCCTCCCCAGGCCAACGGTCGGTTAGTCTCCGGGACGTGTGATATAAATGCGTCCAGCCGATTTTACCTGAGTTCCTCATTCATTCCGAGAGAACGCCCACGGTGAGCGAAAGGGGAAGAGAGGGGGCCTTGTGGGGGAGTGACGAGGGGACAAGGGAACGGGGAAGAAGGAGAGGGAGAGGGAGAGAGAGGGAGAGAATGGTGAAAGGCTTGCAGTGCCGTCGATGAGAGTGCAAAGGGTAATGTAGGGGAAGTTGAAAAAAAAAAGAGAGAGAGAGAGAGAGAGAAACAGGAAAAAAAGAAAAGAATGAAACGCCAGAGACTAGAAAAGGAGTGAAGAGAGACTGAAAGATAAAAGGGTGGCAAAAGGTGATCAATCACCCGGTTCTGCGTCTTATCTGGAAAAAAAAATGACAGATAAAGCTTATGCGTTCCCAGTATTCATTTTATTTTCTTCTAGTTTTCTACTTCAGAATCAGGAGCGTTACATTTTTACGTTTCTGAGTCATAATACAAATCTATAGA
>NW_020872044.1:176783-181783 GCF_003789085.1 Penaeus vannamei
ATTATGAATATCATTATTGTTATATTATTATCGTTGATGATATCATGGTTATTGTTTGTAGTATTTTTATCATTACTTTTAATATTATTGTTAACTAGTTTAGGATTCTCTCGCTTGCTCGATGTGAACGAGGCTTTACATGCGCATTGGGACATTCTGTTGTTATTGTTGGTCTTATTATTATTATCATTGTTATTGTTACTGTTCTTATAATTATGAATATTATTGTTATGAATATTATTATCGTTGATGATATCATTGTCATTGTTAGTATTATATTTATCATTACTGTTATTATTATTGTTATCATCATCATAATCATCATCATTATCATTATTATCATCATTGTTGTTGTTGCCTTCTGTTGTTTTTGTTATCATTTTAGTTTCTTGCTCTTTCTTTTTTATTCATTCTTTTCCCATCATCACTTCGAAATATGTTAAAAACCAAGGAAAATCACGCTTAAAAAGATCGAAAATACGAACAACCAAGCCGTCCGTAAGTAGAAATATCAGTCACGTCTTGTTACTGAAGTCTTCGTTTCAGGAGACACCGTCCACCGCTCCCAATGCAAGATTGGTCCTCCCTAGCTTGGCAACGGCGGGGCACGTTGATGTACGTTTTAGAAATAGGTAGATGATATTCGTAAATGAAGACAACGATCATTTCTCGCGGCTACGTCCCTCCATGCGGCGAGGGTTGTATTGGCTGCGTAATGATAATGCAGGGCGCAACCCCTTCTGAGGAAGTGCTGGGATTATTTGCGACTTCTTGGGTTAAGTCAGAGATCGCATACAGGGCTGGCCGCTTTTCCGTCGCAGCATTTCTTTCGTTCACTAAATATTGGATGATAAGGAAAACAGATATGAATAATAAAATTTAACCATAAACTATCATAAACATATGAATATTATGTGACAGTAACAGTGTGTAGGGTCAGATGCTGATGATTATAGGATTCCCTATGTTACTTCCTTGTTCATTTTACTACATAAAACAATATACAGAAGATACATTATTAAGCCAATAATGTAACAACATTCAACAACATAAAATGCACCTGCACCTCTTTATAGAGAATGTATTAGATGTAAAACTTAACAACATGAGACATTGAACCTGTAAACTTGATTTATCTAATAAGCTTATGACTCTCCACAGTGAGTGCGTTGCTGGGCTGAGAGTTCAGAGTCATACTATGGGATTTTGGCTCTGCCTTTAGTGATGCTCAGCTGGAAGACCCAGCTGAAGTGACATCAGATGAAATTTCCGCTGCGATGACGTTCATTCTGCTGCATCATATCAGTCCATACTGGGATGGTTTCAGCAATTTTTATGTTTCATTTATCTGAACATAAAAAAAATATATATATTTCAGTATTTAAATATTTTGCTTCTGCATCAAACCATCTACAGCCATCAAAACAACAAATATACAGTCTACGGAAAAAAAACTTTCCGTAGCGACGTTACCATCCGTTGGTCGTCTTTTGTTGGCGTTTACCAGACGAATTTCCGTAGAATTCCAGCCCTGATAGAAAGGCACTTCTAGGCAATGTTCTTAGATTTAAGTGATGTTGGCGACGGTGGGCGAACTACGGTGCATCATCGGGTCTTTTATATCTTAAGAAATACTATTTTTTTATTAGTGAGCAGCATTTGAACGTACACGCGCACACACAAAGACACACATACAAACACACACACACGCACATACACTAGCACACTCACACGTGTATGTATGTATATATATATGAATATAATATAATAATATATATATATATATATATATATATATATATATATATATATATACATACACACATTTTTTATTAATTCATATATATGCATACATAGATATACTGATACATACGTAGATACATATATATACACACACACACACACACACACACATATAAACATTTACACACACACACAAATATAATATATATATATATATATATATATATATATATATATATATGTATATTTATATATAAACACATACATATATTTATATACATAAAATAATGTAAAACGTGATACCCATTGGGAGTTTGTATGGTATACCAATAATGCATTGACATGTAAATGCTAAAATATATCTGTTGGAAACTATATGAAATTAAGAAAAACTTGGTCACAGTAATTACATGAAATCCCTGATTATTTCAGGGTTTGCGTGTAATCCCTAGTTTCACACATTCCATGTAAAAACACACAAACACGACACACACACACACACACACACACACACACACACACACACACACACACACACACACACACACACACACACACACACACACACACACACACACACACACACACACACACCACACACACCACACACACACACACACGCACACACGCACACACACGCACGCAAAGCACACGCACACACACACACACACACACACACACACACACACACACACACACACACACACACACACACCACACACACACACACACACACACACACACACACACACACACACACACGCAAAGCACACGCACACACACCACACACACACACACCACACACACACACACACACAGCACACGCACACGCACACACACACATATATATGTGTGTGTCATAAAGAGAAAGAGAGTATTATGTGTTCTAAATGCTCTGACCGACGTATACGAGTCAAGTCTGTTGATAAGTAGCTACTCTTTTTCAACTGATGTACTACCCATTGTGGCTCACACAATGATATTTACACACACACACACACACACACACACACACACACACGCACACACACACGCACACACACACACACCACACACACACACAAACGTGCACACAAATACATTGGCAGCTGAAAATGAGTTCGCAACTGCAAGCCCGCGACCCAATTCGGAAAGCAAACTCGAGCAATATAGCCTTCGGTCGACTCGCCCCGCTGAAGTATAACCCTGTAAAAGCAGTCAGTTCGAAGCAGTATAACCTGAACCGAGCAGACGCATCGGTCGGTGTCTAACTCCAGTAAACGAAGTAGAGTCACCTTAGTAAAGTCACCGCAAAGTACGATCACCTCACAGGGTTGCCAAAGTATTGTAAGGCGGTAATGATTATGGTTATTTTACAGCGTTGCTATTTTATTGTGTGGCCGGTCACAGCAACGGCAGCGCGCCTGGGGGAGTTCCTGTTAACGGGGCGCCAAGAGAGCACAAGGCGAGCTGGGTATGGCAGAGGAGAGGAGGTGGGGGGGGGGGGGGCAGGGGGTCCAGCAACAGGTGCGTATACCTTAACGGGGTCGGGAGTATCTGCCAACAGGTACACTATATCGCGATTGGATCTGTCGACGGCAGACCCGTTGTTCTGTTGAAGGAAGATGCAACAGATATCTTGCAGACATCCATTCGAAATAAACGAATTCATTTTATCGAATTTCAACATAGAATACGTGATACTGACGAAACGGAAAAGGGGATAACACAGGCTGGTGTATCGGGGGACAGAAATACACCAGACTTGACAACGTGGTGCTTGAAATAACAGGAGATTGCCTCAACACCTGGAAATGATAGGGATTCCTTATAACGAGGTCTCATACAAAGTGAGGCTCGCATATTGAGGTTTAAAAAGAAGGGAGGATATGTATGGGAAGCTGCGTCTATTTATAGAATCGAGATAAATGAACTTGACAATGATGAAGAGGATGATTGACGGCGATGATAATGATGATAATAATGATAATGATATTGACAATGAAAATGGTGGTGGTAATGATAATGATAATAATTATAGTGATAATGATAATGATATGGACAGTGACAACGGTTTATAATGATGATTATTATATTGATAATGATAATGATTATGATAATTAATGATAGTGATAAGGATAATGACATTGAGCATAGCATGGATGATGAAAATGATAATGATTGTAATAGTGATAGTGAGGATAATCATGTTGAGGGTTATGAAGAGGAGGAGAATGTTGGTAATAACAAGAATGCTATAACATGGTGGTATTAACGTCAATGTAGGTTAATATAATAAAAAAATATATATAATGATAATAATAATAATAATAAATTTGATAATAATAATGATATTAATAATGTTGATGATGATGATAATGATAATGATAATGATAATGATAATGAGGATGATATTGATGATGATGATGGTAACGATGATAATAATATCAATAATAATGATAATGTCTCCTAAAACTACAACCAGATTACACGAGATTTGCAGTTTTAGTGGAATTAATGTGTCTTCAGCGATATTTTCCAATGCGTGGAAATAGAGTGAAAAGTTAGTTTTGCCAGAACGTGTTGATAACACACACCTCGAACATACAGGAATCAGATTTTTTCTTTATGGTAACCAAAACATATCACATGTTTCCTAAAAGTATTAATTCTTTTTTTTTTCTTCATTGTAACTAAATATACTGTTTAAGTGGATTAAAGAGATAGATCACATAAACCAAAGATACGATTGAAAAAAAAAGTTTAGACATAGGTACATGGTTGAGAGGTAGTTAGTGGCTGGACATTGAAGTAAATAGACCAAAAACTATACGATTTTGAATGCTGAATTACCGAAAGGTTGATTACCCATTAGTTTGATGTTAGAAAAAGAAAAAAAAAAGAAGAAAAAAATAGACGATTTAGAACTTTGAATACACTCCCCTCCCCCCGCCAAAAAAAGGTAAAAAATAGTTATACATTTAAACAACTGAACTATATAGACCCATCCTACACCGCCGAGACGACCTGAAGTAAACCAGCGGCGAGGAAAATGATCTGGGACGAAAATCACGGGTTGGGGGTTCTAACGAGGGTTCAAATAGCAAGTGTTGAAGCGAATGACTTTAAGAATAACAAAGTCCGCATCAAACACTACCTGGCAATCAAAGTGTCCGTGATGAAGGTGTTTGGGGATATAAGTGTATAAACAAGATGGGGTTTTGGGTCAACAAGGGTGAGATAAGTTTTATTAACATCTGATTCGAAATAACACAAAC
>NW_020872044.1:194283-204283 GCF_003789085.1 Penaeus vannamei
TGGGAATGCATTTGTAAATGTGTGGGGTGGGGCATCTACATGTGTGTATTGATGTGCGTAAATGAGTACGTATATTTGAGACGAGAAGCCCCGAAAACCAGTTCTCAGGATCAAGGATGTTGTCTTGCCCTTCCTCAATCCTCAAATTCTAGAAGGGAAGCTGTTGTTTGTTTGTTTGTTTGTTTCTTGCTTGCTTGCTTTTGAAGCCTTGGCGATGACTCTCGCGGGTTCGGCCTTATAGAAATCTAATTCCTTATGAATTGTTTAGTTGACTTAATTTGCATGATCTCGGTATCAGAAAAAATATTAAAAATAATTTAGATTCGTCATTATTTCTTTAATCTTGTTTATTATTAACACTACTATCATTACCATAATTATTATCATCGTCATTATCATTACTGTTTTACTATATCATTATCATTATTACCATAATCATCTTTATTATTGCTTTTATTATTATAGTTCTTATCATTATCACATATCGAACCATATTATTGTCAATTATGTATTATATTCTCCATTTTCATCATTACTATCATCATTTTCACGCATTAGCCATTAACAGTTATTGCTTATTGACCTTTAGTAATGCTATCATCATCACCAATTGATGCATGCATTAATATTATCAAGTCTTTGGTTCTTATCTTTGTTCTTATTGTTATTGAATTATTGTTATATCATTATTATTATCATTATCATACATTACTGTTAGTCATCATTGATAATTATCAGTTATCTATAATTATCATTATGCAATTTTTATTATTACTATGTACTTCATCATTAATGTATCCATTATCATTACCATAACTATCGTTATTGCTATTATTACCATAATCATTATTATCTTCCATATCATCAATATCATTACTACAATCATCATCAATATTAGTATCATAATTATTATCACTGGTTTCTTTTCTCTGATGGTTATCATTATCAAGTAGTATCAATATGATAAAAAAATCGTCATTATCATTACCATATTTGAGAAAGAAAATCGATTCTCATTGAATCCTTGTTGTCCGTAACTTGACAGGATAAGTCTGAGAAGGGATTTGATTTTTTTCCTTCTGTCATGGAATTCTTTGACACTCAACCATCTGTTTGAGGATCTAGGATGCCTGCGAGGGGCGCTAGGACTTCCCCGAGGAAGGGCCTGCTGTGGCCTCCTGACTCGGGATGCTCTGGCGGCCTCTGAGTCTATATAAGATGGAAGGTTCTTAGGTTGAGATCAGTATCTTCCTCCTCACTCGATGTTGTAATGCTTTCTTGATCCTGTTTGAGGAGAGGTTCTGAGAATCGATTCTGTTCCTTAAGGATATCTTCAAGGCTCCCTGATTGTGTTTGAGGAGCTAGGATGATTGGGGAGGTATTTTTTCACTTCATTTAGGATGGATGTTTCTTTCCCCCGATAAAAGGGGTCTTGATGCACGTTTTCCCCCCGAATATCTGGGAATCGAGTATGTTTACTGTTTTCCGTTTTGATTCTGAACCCTTTGTCCTCCTAATCCTGCCTGAGTTCTGAGAATGGCTTCCATTGAGAACATTCAGAATATTCCATTTTCTTGGATCAATTGGAATATATATGCGCCTTTGAACTAATGCGTCGCCCTGCATAAGTAAACATTCTGAAAACAGATTATTTTCCTTCTTTCATATTCAGGATGTGCGAAGGGTATCTTGAAATTATATCAGGATCCATTATCTTCATTCGCTGTGAACATGTTAATAAGATTTTTTTTTCTTTTTCTTTATTGTTTTCTTCCTAAATTAGTTGACAAGAATTTGGGACCTGCCTTCTTATCGGCGTCTGTTGTGTCCTCTGAACCGAGACTGCGCTGATTCCTTCCCGAAGCAGATTGAGGGTGCAGGTTTTTTCTTGTTTTGGTGTCTGTGGAGTGAAGGATGTTATTTGCGTCCTCGTGAACTTTGAGAGTATCTTTCGTCTTGTATGATATCAGATACTGTTAATTAAGCCATGGCGAGCTGCTTATATCGATCGAGAGAGGAAAAAAATGTAAGTTATAAGAGGTTTATATCGCAAGCTATTTATTGTCGATGGCCAGGTGGTCAAAAAAACAAATGCAAGAACAAACATACACGAGAACGTACATACACAACCACAAATGCACATAAGCGCACAAGCAAGCGAACTCTGTAATACACACACCAACAAACATGAGCACATCTTAGAGAACACACACACACACAAATACACAATAAATCCCGACCCTCCTCCTTACACACACACACTCAACATATAAGAAACACATACACAGAAAAAAGTTATGTACTTCTGACTTTCATCAAGCAGATCACTAAGGGCCATTTTGACGGGAAACGCGAGCAAGCAATGGTTTGTTTGTCCCAACATACAGCTTGCTCAAAAAGTAAATAAGCAATCACAATATGCAAAGACTTATTAAACTTCGTAGTAAGTGACAGGAGTAATCGTTAGAGGAAACAGAGTAGATGTTATTAGCAATGATAGTGAATTTAACAAAGAGGTTTAGTATTTAATGGAGGTAAAGAAAATAAGAGTTTAAATAAATCTTTTACATATTATATAGCACAAAAGTTATGAATAACTAGAAAAAATCGCCTACACATTTTAGAGCAACAATTCATATCTGCTTTTAGATAGCTTTAAACATAAAATAAGGCAAATAAAAATGTTCTTCGAACATCTCCAGTATAGCTGTAGTGCAGTATTAAGCAGCTAGTACTTATTTTCTAAAGAATATTTAAGCTATTAGTATAACCCATTTGATGCTTCTGGTCGACAGAGATATATCCATAGCTTGATAGTTTATAAATCATCCTCTATTAGCGACAAAATCAGTTAATTAAAAAAATTATTCATTTCTGTCGGCCCATGGGCCGGATTTGTTTACTATTGTTCAGGCTCATGTGAACTAATGGTGCAGCCTTCCAGTTCCCACTCGTGTGGAGAGCTAGTTTTGAATACTTAATGTGCTCTTTATGTTGGTACGAAAACCAGCACCGAGCATATTCTGCCTGACCAAAAAGATAGAGAGTTCTCGGTTCAAATCAATCAAGTAACAAAGCAAAGTTGACCGTGTGTGTGTGCTTAATTGATAAAAGTAATATAATGCATTCGTAACTGTATGTCTGGTATATACATGTCCTACAATGCACCACAACAAACACAATACACACAACACCACAACCACCACCTACAATCACACACACTACTAGGCACCTACACTACACACACCACACACACAGCACACACCACACACACCACATAAGTTGATATTGATATAGTTATATGTATTATATATATAGTATATCTTTAACCCTTATTATATAATCTATATAATACTCTACCACTACTATTCATAATATTACAAATATATATGCTTATTTATATTAGACTATATAGCATACTATTATATTATATCTAATATATCATCAAGCTATAATTAATTATATCAGTATATGTACTACATAATTTACACTAATTATAATTATGTTGCCTTACTACTAATATAAAAAAAAGATATATTATTATCAGCTAATGGCCTACTATTCTTTTACTTATTACCAAAGCCTTACACTATAATATATTAAATAGCTATCTAATATCATATATATTACACATACTAAACCTAATACTATATCAATATACTATATATAGTATTATGTATGCCTATACAGAAACTAAGCACCAATAATATTGATGTAGGCTCTCGTCCAATTGTTTAACAAAGCCACCCACCCATGTGACTGGGTTCAATTTACACAAGTGTATTTTAATCTAACGCCAATGTGCGTTCCGATTAATTTTAGTCTAAAAACTTGGTAAAATACCATTAATTTTTTCATTATTAATTTCTTTTCAAATGAAATAGTCGTTTGGTATCGCCACCAATACCACCAGTACGAAAGAAAAACCTACAGATATTGTGCATATCTAACTGCCTACAAAACTAATATGTACACAAAGGTTAAGTTCTGGTACCATACTTAGTATGTAAAGTTATAAACTGCGATAATTCGTGATAAAAATAATAAACATTGGTGAGAATGATTGCCAAACAATCCCTGTCTAAAACTGTTATCCAAAGTATCAGAAGTGGTCATCTTATTTGGACTAGTGCTACCCCTTACTCCATCTTACTTTACACTCGCCACCCCACTAAGTACTACATTGCACAGTGCTGACTCCCAGTGCGATCTCCAATTTCCTCCTCTCAGGCTGTATCCCTATTCTTTCTCTCACGCTGCCATTGGCGTACTACTACTAACCTTTGCCCTAAGCCGCTAC
Organism: Penaeus vannamei; assembly: GCF_003789085.1. Classification (NCBI taxonomy): domain Eukaryota; kingdom Metazoa; phylum Arthropoda; class Malacostraca; order Decapoda; family Penaeidae; genus Penaeus; species Penaeus vannamei. Next base: position 198,584 of record NW_020872044.1, read on the forward strand.
ATCATAGTCACTTGTGAGTTTGATTGCGAGCAAGGCGGAGCTTTCCTGGAATCCCCTTTGTCCAGTTTCCAGATGTACTTCTGATTGATCTGAAGAAATGACCAACTGCACCCCCATTCCAAAAAGCATGTAATCGGCCAGCGCCCCCAACGTCCTCTCGGTCTTGGCCAAAAAACAGTTACGTTTTCTGGCGACCGCTTTGCCCCCGGGACTTACAGCCGCGAAGGAGCCTGATTTACCTAACTTGAACATGCCCTGACCCACGATCATCCTACGTGTTGGTATCTTTCCCCAATGATGTATGCGAAGTCTGCTTATTGCTGCATCCCGCTACCTGATCCTAGGTCGAATTCCCAGAGTTCGACCCCTGTCCCATACTTCCCCAAGTGTCTCTGGTTATAATCATCGTCGTCCAGTGTTTTCCTCCGCAGATCCAGCTTTTTCCCATATTCTATGGTCCCTTCTTCTGCCGAGTACTTTTGCTCACCCCAAAGAAACCGTTATTTCCTTTAATAAAAACCTGATACTAGTACTTCCCTATATAACTCACTGGAGATTCTTGCTGCTTTCACCTCTACCTTCCCAATCCATAGATAGTGACAATGACTGGACTAATCGGTTTTCGTAAACGCCCAGTGTTTAGAACTTACTGCCTCGCTTTACAAATTAATTACTATTATTCTTTAATGCTGACCGTTGAGCAAAACAGAGATGAGAAAAACCTCATACCACCATATATTTCACTATCTTGCTGACCAACTTTATAATTATTAAAATCTTTCAAGATACTCGAACGTTACTACCTTTACATTAAGTGAAACTAAGTCAACACCGCTGCCAACAGTATGTTGTATCCTTCCCTTTAACAAGCACCACCATATGATGCGTTCGGTTTATACATGTATTGATTAAGCAGCTTTTCGATCAAATGTAGTTAAATTTGGTATTGATATTTTTCATACTAATTTCTTTAACAAATGACGTTAGCTTTGCTGTCGCCGCCACCACCTGGGCCTCAATCGCAAGTCCCGAGAAACCCAATATATTATTTGTCATGGTAGCTTAGCTTTGCAGTCAAGGCTTATTGATTTCCTTAATAGTATAGTAAAAAAAAAAAAAAACAATAAAAAACATTTGTCGGCTAAAAAAAAAAAAAAAAAAAAATCCTGACTCATAATAATAGTAATAATAATGATATAATTAATATTAATACCAAGAAAAGATAATACAAACTTTATTTTAAAAGGCAGTAATATGAATTTCCATCTGTTGGTAGGCCAGAGGGTCATGGTAATTTAATTCTTATGAAACAACTTTCAAGAAAAATAAACCCCCCCCCCAAAAAAAAGTAAGAGAATGTGAAGATCTACTGAATGATTGCTAGATTAGGGGTATAGCTACAATGCACATACATATATATATATATATATATATATATTATATATATATAATATATATATATATTATACATATATATATATATATATATTATATATATATATATATATATATATATATATATATATATATATATATATATATATATATATAGCACTATTTAAACTTCCAGTTGACAAGCTGCACATACTGTCTCACTAAATCGTGCATGATGGTTGTCTCCTGCGACGAACCTCCAACTTCCATCCCTTTCTGTCCCTCAGGTTCTCGGCTCAGGGATAGTCATAATGGCGGGCCTTGGACAGCGCCCTGTCGGCTGCCTCCTTTCCTGGGCCACAACCTGTCTCCAAGGAAAGCCAAGCCGCTCTGGGCACAACAGTCTATGGGGATTCTCCCACCTGATCTGGTATTTCACCGCCCCAAATGCGCCAGCAAACGCGCCATCTCCCAGCCACCCGCGTCCGAGGGAAGCCCACGCTGCGCTGAGCGGAGCGCCTCGCGAGACGGAGGCAGCGTTGAGACGGCATTCTCGAACACTCTCCCTCAATGTACAAGGTATTCCATTCAGCAATCATTGCAAAAACATAATATTAACAATTTATCTAAAAGCTGTTCAACTCTGAATTTTACTATATTCAAAATAAAATCATAATATATTAGCGACTTGGCAGCATCGTTCCATGGTCCAACGAAAACTTAAGATGCACATGAAAAATATAATTTGATTTAAATGTCATATATATATATATATATATATATATATATATATATATTATATATATATATATATATTATATATATATATATATATAATATTAATACACACACACACACACATATTTTGCAAAGTATGTATCCTTCAGTTCGTCTTCCTTCTACTTCAGTATTTATAAGCATTGCCGACAAAAAGGTACAGCGGTCCATGAAAGTTTGTACTATTTTGCCGGACACACACACAACACACACACACACACACACACACACACACACACACACACACATATATAAGCGGCATGCTGAAAGAAAGACAGAGCTAGCGTGCCAGAGACCGCGAAGGGCCATTAGGGAGCACGTGCCCCCCCCCCTTGCTTGATGTCACCCCCAAAAAAAATTCTCCTCTTAATCAACACAACAACAACTGCAGCGAAAGCTCTCCTCCTTCTACCTCTTGACCCCTCCCCTCCCTCCCTCTGCCCCTCCCATACCCCTTTCCCTTCCCCTTCTCCTTTCCCCCTCCCCTCTCTCTCCCTGCCACTCCCATACCCCTCCTCCCCCTCCCTATCTCCACCCACCGCCCTGCCCCTCCTCTTCACGCCCCCCCCCTCCTTCGCCCCCAAAGAACAATGTGACATGAAATATGAGAATGGAACCAAGTCTGTTCCTCTCGAAACCTAACATTTCCAAAGCGCGCATTAGCATATATTGGTGCGATAAATCATTTGGGATACAGTAGGGGGAGCGTTGGCAGGGCGCCGGCATCCCTAGCGGGGAAAGGGTGCGAGGGCAGGGAGGGAAAGAGGAAGGGGAAGCTTGGGGGCAGTGGAAGGGAGGGGCGGTGGGGGAAGGGTGGTAGGAGTAGAAGGTGGTGGAGGTAAAGGAAGGGGAGGGGGGTGGGGCAGAGAGTTAGTGGAAACAAGAGACAAGAGAAAGGGAAGGTGATTGGAGGGGGGGGGGGATAGAGTGGTGGAGAGAGGGAGGGAGAGGGAGAGCGGTGAAGGAGGGGTGGTGGAGAGAGGACGAGTGCAATATGGGGGTGGAAGGGGTCGAAGGGGAGGAGGGCAAGAGGCGAAAAGACGAGGATAATGGAAGAGGAAGAAAAGGGAGAGACGAGAAGGCCATCGATACACAAACTGCAGCCAGGGAAAGGTGATACCTCAAACAGCCTGACGGAGGAGATCTAGCGAGGACGCCGTAACGAGCCTGACCTCCGGAGGCTGTCGGGAAACTCCTAGGCGGGCGGGCGAGGGGGGGGGGGAGGGATGGGAAGGGGAGTGAAGGGGTAAGGTACGTTAGGGAGCAGGGTACGTTGAGGGGAGCAGGGAAAAGGAGGGGAGTGAAGGGGTAAGGGTACGTTGAGGGGAGCAGGGAAAGGGAAGGGGGAGTGAAGGGGTAAGGGTACGTTGAGGGGAGCAGGGAAAGGGAAGGGGGAGTGAAGGGGTAAGGGTACGGTAAGGGTACAGGGACGGAGCAGGGAAAGGGGAAGGGGAGTGAATAAGGGTACGTTGAGGGGAGCAGGGGGGAAGGGGAGTGAAAGTAAATAGGGGGGTGAAGGGTAAACGTTGAGGGGAGCAGGGAAAGGGAAGGGGGAGTGAAGGGGTAAGGGTACGTGAGGGAGAGGGAAAGGGAAGGGGAGTGAAGGGGTAAGGGTACGTTGAGGGGGCAGGGAAGGAAGGGTGGGGTAAGGGTAAGGGGAGCAGAGGGAGCAGGGAAGCGGGAGTGAAGGGTAAGGGTACGTGAGGGAGCAGGGAAAGGGAAAGTGAAGGGGAAGGTACGTTGAGGGGAGCAGGGAAAGGGAAGGGGAAGGGTAAGGGTACGTTGAGGGAGCGTAAGGGTACGTTGAGGGGAGCAGGGAAAGGGGGGGGTAAGGGAAAAGGTGAGGTTTGAAGAGGATATCGGAAAAAAAGAACGGAGGTAAGAAAGAGAAAAAAAGGAAGCAGAGGGGTAGAAAGAAGAGGAAGATAGGGGAAGAAAATGGAGGAGGAAAGGCAGGTGGAGCCTCAATCATACGCATTCTTCCCTCTTACCTTCTAGGGGAAAGGGGAAGCAGAAAGAGGGTAAGGAGGAGGAGAGAGAGACCTCACACCCAACCTTCACTCCTTCCCTTCCCTCATCCTTCATCCCCCTCCCCTCCCCCCCCCCATGTCTCTCGCCGATGGTGGTCAGGCCTCAAGAGCTTTGAAATTACCATCAGTGTTGAAGATCGTAATCTGATAGCTTCTCTCGGAGTAGTCCCTCCTCTTCCCTCCTCCCTCTCTCTTTCTCTCTTCTCTCTCTCTTCTCTCTCTCTCTCTCTCTCTCTTCTATCTCTCACTCTGTCACTCTTTTCTCTCTCTCTCTCGCTCTCTCACTCTTTCACTCTTTTCTCTCTCTAACTCTCTCTCCCTTGCTCACTCTCTCTCTCTGTCTTCCTCCCTCCCCCCTCCCCCTCTTTTCTCTCTCTCCCCTCCCTCCCTCCGTCTCCTCCTTCTTCCCTCCCCTCCCCCCCGTCATAACATGGGCACTGCCATTATCTGCCGTCCTCGTATGATAATCACACAAGATTAGTCTGCAGCGGAGCGGGTTGGTGGGAGGGGGAAGGAGGGGGCGAGCGGAGGTGTGGAGGGGGAGGAAAGGGGCAAGAGGAGGAAGGGGCGAGCGGGAGGTGGAGAGGGGGAGGGAAGGGCATGAGGGAGGGGGCAGTAGGGAGTAGAGAGGGAGAGGAAAAGGGTAAGAGGGAGTAGACAGGGTGGAAAGGGCTGGGGGGAGGGAAGGAGGGGGCGAGGAGGAGAAATTATGATTACTTGTCAGATTCGCACCGAACCAAATCGCCGCTTCGCGCAACAAGCGACACCGCCACCGATGCAAGAGACGGGGTGGGTGGGGAGGGGAGGGGGGGAGGGTAGATAGAGATTTTTAGGAGTAAATAATTAAAGAAAGAAAGGGAAACTAAAAGAAAAAGAAGAGTTAAGAAAGTTTTGTGTGTGTGTGTGTGTGTGTGTGTGTGTGTGTGTGTGTGTGTGTGTGTGTGTGTTTTTTTGTGTTTGTGTGTGTGAGAGAGAGAGAGAGAAGAGAAGAGAAGAGAAGAGAAGAGAAGAGAAGAGAAGAGAAGAGAAGAGAAGAGAAGAGAGAGAGAAGAGAGAAGAGAAGAGAGAGAAGAGAAGCAGAGAGAGAGAGGAGAAGAGAGAGAAGAGAAAAGAAAAGAGAGAAAGAGAAGAAAAGAGAAGAGAAGAGAGAGAAACTGAAAGAAAGAAAGAAAAGACAAAGAATGAAAGAAAGAGAAGAGAGATATAGAAGAAAGAAAGAAAGAGAGAGAGAATCCCTCAACTCAGGAAAGCCATTGTGTCGGGGAGGCAACGCAGATTTTAATTGAGGTCTATAGCACACGAGACACTTTACAGGCGGGCGGTGCAACGGATATTAACTGGAAAGTCTGGCGTGGTCGGTGGTCTAGGCAGGCAAGAGAAGAGATTAACGGAGAGAGGGAAAGAGAGAGAGAGAGGGGGAGGGAGGGAGAGAGAGAGGAAGTGGGGGGAGGGGGAGGGAGATAGAGAGGAGAGAGAGAGAGAGAGAGAGAGAGAGAGAGAGAGAGAGAGAGAGAGAGAG
>NW_020872045.1:0-2500 GCF_003789085.1 Penaeus vannamei
GCAGGCAAGATAAGCAAAGCGCAGACAACAGGCAGGCAGGCAGGCGGGTGTGAAGAAGTCTAAGGCCGCCAGACAGTAGATAAGTAAGAGTGAGAGGATGAGGCAATAGAGTGGAGGTGAATGTTAGGCTGTGGAGGCGGAATGGTTGAGTAAGAGGTGGAGAATGAGGAGTGGACAGTGGAGTGGGTGATGGAGGCGGATGAAATTAAGATAGAAGATGACGAGATTAGGTGTGGAGTGATGTGTTGGGAATGGCAGACAGACAGAATAGATAGGGAGCAGATAGGATAGAGAGAGGAAAGGTAGGGAGGGCGGTACAGGCAGGTAGATAATAAAAGAGGGAGCAGATAGTGAACAAGAAGGGAGGCAGAAAGGCAGAGGGGCATACAAACAGAAAGGGAGTAGACTGATAAATATAGAGAGGGGGTGGGTAGACAGACAGGCAGGCAGATTAATAGAGGGGCATACAGGCAGACAGACAGGCAGGCAGATAAATAGAGGGGCATTACAGGCAGACAGGCAGATAAGAGAGGGCATACAGGCAGGCAGGCAGATAATAAATTAGAGGGGCAGACAGCAGCAGGGCATACACAGACAGGCGCATACAGGCAGGCAGGCAGATAAATAGAGGGGCATACAGACAGGACAGGGCAGGCAGATTAAATAGAGGGGGCATACAGAGACAGACAGGCGGGCAGATAAATAGAGGGACATACAAGCAGACAGACAGGCAGGCAGGCAGATAAATAGAGGGGCATACTGACAAACAGACATGCAGATAAATAGGGGGGCATACAGGCGGACATACAGGCAGATAAATAGTGGGGCAGACAGATATATAGAGGGGCATACAAACAGGCAGATAAATAGAGGGGCATACAGACAGGCAGATAAATAGAGGGGCATACAGACAGGCAGATATATAGAGGGGCATACAGACAGGCAGATAAATAGAGGGGCTTACAGACAGGCAGATAAATAGAGGGGCATACAGACAGGCAGATAAATAGAGGGGCTTACAGACAGGCAGATAAATAGAGGGGCATACAGACAGACAGGCAGATATATAGAGGGCATAGATATATAGAGGGATAAATAGAGGGGCATACAGACAGGCAGATAAATAGAGGGGCATACAGACAGGCAGATAAATAGAGGGGCATACAGACAGGCAGATAAATAGAGGGGCATACAGACAGACTGGCAGATATATAGAGGGGCATACAGACAGGCAGATAAATAGAGGGCATTAGGCAGAGGCAGACAGCAGATAGAGAGGGGCATACAGACAGGCAGATAAATAGAGGGGCATACAGACAGGCAGATAAATAGAGGGGCATACAGACAGACTGGCAGACAGACAACCGCGGTGGACGGAAGGAAGCGCCGACAGCCACTCTGGCGGAGATGACCCCAATCAGCGCTCGTGTGTTGTCCCCGCCGCGCGAGGCCTGTCTTGGAGGCCTGTCTTGGAGGCTTGTCCTGAGGCCCTCTTCTGAGGTGGGGCCTGCGGGCCGCCGAGCCTCTCTTCTTCTGCTTGTTTCTTCTCCTCTGTGCTTTCCTCCTCTTTCTCCGCTGTAGCTATTGTTATTCGCGAGTCTTCTCATTCTGTGTCTTTCTCCATATCTCCTTCCCTCTCCGCCGGAAGACAAGTGATTAGCAAACAGCCAAAGTGCAATACCATTGCATTCTGCAGTCCTTATTTCCATGCTTTCAATTTTCTTCCTTGCTTTCATTCTTCTTCCATTCTCCTGTTCTATGTCTGCACTTAGATCTTCCTTCCTAAGAATTATCCTCAAATCTCTTACATATCCGCTCACCCTTTCCATGGCGCTCACAAGGTCATGTGTTCTGCCATTCTCCCATTCTCCTGTTATCCTTTTTCTCCCATTCTTCCGCGCTTCCTCCATGGCGACGTCCCTGGCGCGCAGGGGCTGCAAATGAACAGCCGAGGTGATAATGAAGCGGCGCGCAGACGCAGGATGCCGCCGCTAATGAAAACGCGTGCGAACAATGCCCGGGCGCCCCGCGCTCGCCAGGAGCCAGCGAGGCCGGCGGGGAGGCCGCTGGGGGGGGGGGGTAAAGGGCATGACTTTGTCTCTTTTTCCCGCTCTCACTGCATCGGCCCGCCTTTGTCTGTCTGTGTTCATGGTTCTTTGTACGTCTTTGTGTGTGTGTGTGTGTGTGTGAGTTTATAGATATAGATGTTCTCTCGTTTGGTTTGTATTTGCACGTCTGTCTGCTTTAATTCTTTAGAATTTGTAATCATCTTTTGATTTAGAATAAGGAATATATATGGAATTTGTACATTTTACTTCACTTTCTTTTCTCATGATAATTACAGTGAGTTTTTAACAAGAAAAGAATGCATTTCTGATCCGTATGTTTTTAATTCTAATTCCTTTTTCTTCTGTATTACGTGGACAGATGGCGAGGGAGAGGGGGAGAGAGGGGGGGGAGGGAGAGAGGGAGAGGGCGGAAAGCTCCCAGTCGAGATGCA
>NW_020872045.1:12500-25000 GCF_003789085.1 Penaeus vannamei
CTCTGCTGCGCGTCTTCAAGAACATATTTATCTATTTGGTCCCCCCCCCCTCTCTCTCTCCCTCTCCCTCTCCCTCCTCTCCCTCTCCCTCCCTCTCCCTCTCCCTCTCTTTTCACCCGCAAGGGCGCCTTGGCCAGGCCGGGGCCTCTTTCTCGGGTTATTCATAATTTCGTTTGCTTGTTGTGCTCTCGCGAAATCGGGGCCGGGTCTGGGCTGAGTTTGTTTACCGAGTTGTAATTTTGTTTACTAGCGCTGTCTCGAAACTGTAACCCTTTTTTGCTGTTTGTTCTTTTGTTTGCGTTTGTCCCTGTTTCTGTTGTGGGTTTGTTCAATTGTTTCATCTCAGTTTTCCTTTTCTTTGTCTCATTTTCTTTCGATTCCGCTCTCATTTCTTTCGTCTCCCACTCACTTCCTCCATATCGCGAGACCCGCTTTCCTCCTCGCCTTCTCCCTTTCGTCTCATTTCGCTTCTTTTATTCATCGATTTTCATTCCATCTCATTTCCTGACAGTTTGCCCTTATAACTGACTCTTCTCCTTTATTTTTCACCCTTTAATTCCACCTCCTCCTCCTCCATGTCTTTTCTCTCGTCCTTTTGCTCCTCCTTTCGTGCGGGATTCCGAAGCCTGAGGCGAGGGAAGCGTCTCTGGCCCGGGCGGCTCTTGCGCTGCCGCCCCTTCGCGTCATTTGGGGAGAGAGGGGGGGAGGGGGAGGGCTACGGGAGCCGGGCAGGGGCGTCCTGCACGGCATCGTAGAGCGGCTGATACCTGCACTGATGAGCTCCTGGGGTTTGACCGGATTTACGGGCGTCCAGGCAGGCGGCGCGCTTCCACAGCATCCTGGGGCGACTGATACCTGCGGTAATGAGCTCCTGGAATTTGACTGGACATCCCTATAGCGTCCTGGCAGGCAGCGCCCTTCCCCTTCATCCCGGGGTGGCTCACTACCTGCAGTAACGAACTCCTAGTCCCCAGGCCTACGGCCATCTTCCGGCGACGTCCTTCCCACGGCATTCCAAGGCGACTTCTTGCAGCCGGGTCTCGTTTGGTGCCGCGGGGGATAGCCTTGGTCCATCTAAGGCTTTATCGAACCAGATCATACACGTAAAGGCCGAGATGGTAAGAAAAAAGAAAGCAACAGAGAGGGGGAGATACGTGTAATTTGCCGATATTTTATATGAATTTGCACTTTTGAATGCTCGTTACTTCCTTTATTTTCGTTTTTTTTTCCTTTTTGTAACTTTCAAGAGGAAAATAAGAGAGAGATTGGAGTAGCGATCCTCAAGGACCCGTTTGAGCTTCAAACCATCTCAGATATATATGGGAGTAGATAAGAGAAATGACAACGGCAATCCGCGAGGAACTATTGGAACCAGTTGTTATTTCATAGAGAAGAAAATGTGAAAATGAGAATAGTGAATCATTGTCACTCATCACGACTGGTAGAATCGCGGGCAAAAGAGATAAACCTGCAACAACGACACAACAAACCCTATTAATGAAGCTTCCAGTGTCTTTGTCGTGCGTGAATGAGTGTGTAATGATTGCGTGTAATGTAACGCGCCACATCTGACAAAATCACGGGTAAAAGAAATACGTCATCACTCTTTATGCCTACAACTATCATATCAACAAACTATTCACGAGAAGTCCCCGTATCTTTCCTGCGTGAATGATTGTGTGAGTGTAAGAGGTGAAAAGAGAGAGCTCACACAAGTATGAATCACAAACACGAATATTAAAATTCATTTTGACAAATGTTATAATTATTTATTAATACAACATTTCAACTACCACATTGAACACTTTAAATGATATCCGTCGGAACGTGTGCAATTATACATAGCTACATGAAAATTCTTTGCAATGTAAAACTTCCCAGTTCAGAAATGTGTGACACTCTCCCCGATTGTATTTAATCTTAATTACGGATTTGCTACAAATTTTGATGGAATAAGGTAACTATTTCTTCACATATGAATGTTCAGAGTTTGTTAGACCATCGATGGGTGAGGTTTCCCTTTTACCCTAATTACCGAACGAAATGAATAAACTGAACGAGACGGGAAAACTGCAGTTACCGGCTCTACACTCTGTGGTGGGCGCTCATGATTTACTCGGGAAACCACACGCCTGTCGGGATTTCGAGAATATACAATCGACGACGTAAGGTGAGAAGGGCGTGATTGATGGATCATTATTCTAGCTCAAAATCCTGGTCCTACATTTATAATTGGGCGTCCTTGCGGGCTCGCCTGTCTCGAATTGCCGATCAAAAGAGGATTCCAGAGGCAAGTTCGTGTTTCTAAGCCGAAAGGTTGAAGTGGCCGTGCTGCCACCAGCTATCAATAAATACTGGTGAGACAGAGTAGTATACTTCTTGAGATTAATAAAAATAAACACTATAAGAGACTGGTTAGGTTAGATAAGAGACTGGCTTACCGCGGCGGCACGGGAGGCGGAGAGGCTGGGTCACTCTGTGAATGTGAGTGATGGGAGGGGGGCTTGGGGTGTATGGTTAGGGTCACCCACGCGGCGTTTGGACTTTTAACCTATGCCCGCGTGGTCTGTGAGCTCGCATGATGTATTGTGTTATGCAGTTTGTTTTGACTATGCATAAGGAAGACGGACGAATCAGCAGTAAGGCCGCTGAACGCGCTGCTTCATGTGCCTCCTTATCAAGGGCCTATCCTTATGCAACAGAAAGCTCACAAGTGTACCGAGTACCTGTAGGTGTAGTTACTATAATTTCTATTTTTGTTGTGTTCGAGGTTCAAGTAGGACCCTTGCAGGTCGCCTCGTACAATGCCATTAATAAACACATCCTTTAGTCGGCTCCTAGCAGATCGTTCACCCCCCCCACACCCCGCCGCCGCATCTTTCCTACTATCCTGGCCCGTGTGTGTATGGTCTGGCTACCGTCAGCGGAGTCGTCGATGGTAAGCGACTGCGAGAAAAGCCGAAACAGGAAGGTCAGATGTCAAGAAGGACAAGGTCGGGGACCGTCTACTGCCATATCAAGGCCTTCGCTTAGGATGCGGCGTAGATGGGCACACATGGAGAAGGACGAGACGGAGGAAGCAGAGGCGAGAGAAGACGAGAACGCACGCCGTGGAGACTGATTCAACCGATCCGTGTCCCAGGCTGCGCAGCCGTATGAACGTCAGGTCACTCTCGAGGTAGAGCAGTCTTTCAACGCCTCGAGGACGAGGCGAGGGTAAGTGGCAGAGCAATCTGGAAGTCACTACGGAGAGGAGCAGCTTACCTCATTCACTCCCCCCTCGAGCTACGCATCCGGAAGGAGCAGCTACCTCCTGACGTCACGTGCCCTGCAGGGGCGCACCTTCTGGGCGAGAGAGGCCCGGGTCGACGAGAGAGTCAGCGCCACACGTAGCCCAGTCGACCTCGACGCTTTACGAAGCCACAAACGAAGCTGCTAAGCCGCGCTGCCAACTTTCACGTGTTTGATTCCCATCAATAAAGCAGCTAAACGTGATTCCGAGTTTCTCTGGACCTGCCAGATGGTATTGTGGCTCTCTTGTACACTAAATTAATGACCATTAGAGAGAGAGAGAGAGACAGAAAGAAAGAAAGAAAGAAAGATAGAGAAAGAGAGATAGCAGCTGCTAACTCGATATCGTGGGAACTTCCTTCATGGAGGTAAATATTTCCCGCCGATTTTCCCTCCCCTTCACAGTGGGCTCCGAAAGCTGATTATTTTGCGACTATTTTGTCCGTAAATTCCTCGTCCCGCGGGAAGCCTTGTGTCTGCGGGGGGGGGGGGGGGTGAAGGAGAGAGCCAGGGAGAGAAGGCGGGACAAAAGGAAGGGGGTACACAGTGGAAAGAGAGAGAGGGGGGGGGGATAGAGAGAGAGAGAGAGAGGGGGGGGTTAGGAGAGAGAGAGAGAGAGCACTCTGTCACCATCATTTCCACCGTAGAGAGACCGAGAAGGATATTCCCATAGTACATGAAAGTGATGGCGGGCCGGCCGCCGTCAAGAGTAAGATTACCTTAATTACAGCCAGTGGAAAGAGCAACGCTAATGCCGTGTTCTCTTGTCTTAAAGCACAACGTCATTGGGCTCTCTCTCTCTCTCTCTTTCTTCCTCCTCTCCTCCGTCTCATTCTTTCCATTCCGCCTCCCCCTCTTCCCCCTCCTCCCTCCCTCTCATATCCCTTGTAGAGAAAAGATGTATATCACTTAAGTGGCTGCAAGTAACTGTGTTTGCGTTGTGCTCCAAGTTTGGGTTCTGCTTCGTGCTGCTGTTGCTCTCACTGCTTTTGTTGTTGTTGCCGCTGGAAAACCTGGGTGCGGTTTGCGACGAGGCGAGAGCGCGCCTTTTGTGCGGGCGAGCGAAAAGTTACAAGCCTGGTGCTGTTGCGAGGAAAAACTCGATCTTTTGTCGGTGCAAGTGAAGGCGCATTGTCTTTTTGGGGGGAGGGGGAAGGAGGCAGCTCAATAAATGTTAGGAGGTGATGCATGGCAGGGTTTAAGAGACGGGGAAAGGAGGAATAGGTAATGCGAGCGAGGAAGGAGACGGGCTGAGACACAGAGCAAGAACGGTCAGGGGTGGAATGGGCAGGGGCGAAAAATGAATAATAATAATTTAAAAAAACGAAGAGAGATGAATACAGCCCTGAACTACTGCAGCCGGGGCAGAGCCAGCCGCAAGTAGGGCCCCGGATGAGGTCTGCGCCTGTGGTGTCGAGGGAACCAGCAGGAGTGTCGACCGGAGGCTCAGTGGCTCCTCGATGCCCAAGCGATGTGGAGTTAGAGAATGTAACTGTCTCTGATTTTATTTCATATTCTCTCATTTTATTTTATTTATCTTTGGCATGAGAAGAATGTGGAATTATGTTCTTTGGTTTACACCTTTACATACTTATGTATTCATTTTTATTTTGCTTCAATATCGTGTTCAGGATTTTGATATTTTATGAGTACATTTTCTTACTAAAATTGGTTAATGCATAGTTTTTTTTGGATTGTGCGTTTTTGTTGCATCTGAATGTGCTTTTCTTTATGAGGTGTATCTTTATATTACGCAATTCATTGAGATACAGATAGTTTTAGTCACACGAAGGTTTTCCATATACGATTTTGATTTCCTTCTTTGTTCATTATTTTTTCGACTAATATTATCATCAGTATTATGATTATCATTATATTAAGCCATACATAAATATGGTTCGAGAATTATACCATCAAAGATGTCAGCGCAGATCAAAACACTGCTAAAGACACTGAGAAGATATGGAAAATCATCAGCTATTTACGTAGTAAAAACATACTAGCCGATCTTTTAAACTTTTTAAGAGTTGGAGCTTCACCTAAGGGCTGCAGATTCATATAGCTTTTATATGAAATGAAGAGCAAAGGGCCAAAAACATTACCCTGAGGAGTCCCAGAAGTCACACGGAATCCGAGCTAAAACTACCATTAGCATGAACACGCTGCTGCCTACAAGTTAAAAAATCGGTTAAAATTCTTCAGTCTTTACCACCAACACCAACAGACTGCAACTTACAAATCAAACCCTTGTGATTGACAGTGTTCAAAGCTGCTCTAAAATCCAGAGAGACAACCTCCCTACCATGGCCTCCTCTCAAGCAGACTGCCTTTCATGCACCAACAGGTGCATCATGAGAGCCGAATCCTGTCTCCAAGAAAGACTAGCAGACCTTGACCCTTGAACCAAAGGGCATGCGGTGGCAGCGAATTTAGGAGCTGGGTTCAGACTTATTATGACAGCAACAACAACAACAATATGGCAGGTTTTTTCTGCTTTGTAAACCTCTTGAGATTTTCTAGGAGTTTGAAAGAATGTTTTCGTCCTCGGAAATTAATTACACGGCGGCGGTGGAGAATACACAATGAAAGAAAACATTTCGAAAACACCAAGAATGCTCCTGATATAAGCTTTCTTTCTCTCCTCTCTCTCTCTACTCTCTCTTCTTTCTCTCTCTCTCTCTCTCTCTCTCTCTCTCCTCTCTCTCCTCTCTCTCCCTCTCCCTCTCCCTCTCCTCCCTCCCTCCCTCCCTCCCTCCCTCTCTCCCCCTCTCCCTCCCTCTCCCTCCCTCTCTCCCTCTCTCCTCCCCTCTCCTCCCTCTCTCCCTCTCTCTCCCTCCTCCCTCCCTCCCTCCCTCTCTCTCCCTCCCTCCCTCCCTCCCTCACCGGGGCCAAGGCTCCAGCTTTGGGAACCCTGCTATACGCGATTTCACTGTATTTTTCAGGGTCAGCATGATCTACGTTCTTCACCTTTTACTTCACCTCTTACATTATTTCCCTTCCTTTCTCTCTTCTCGCCTTCCTTTCCTCTCTCGCTTTCCTTTCCTCTCTCGCCTTCTTTTATTCGCCTTCCTTTCTCTCTCGCTCGCCTTCCCTTTCTCTCTCGCCTCGCCTTCCTTTCTCTCTCGCCTTCGCCTTCCTTCCTCTCTCGCCTCGCCTTCCCTTCCTCTCCTCGCCTTCGCCTTCCCTTCCTCTCTCGCCTCGCCTTCTTCTCTCTCGCCTCGCCTTCCCTTCCTCTCTCGCCCCGCCTTCCCTTCCTCTCTCACCTCGCCTTCTCTCTCTCGCCTCGCCTTCCCTTCCCTCTCTCGCCTCGCTTCCCTCCTCTCTCGCCTCGCTTCCTTCCTCTCTCGCCTCGCCTTCCTTTCCTCTCTCGCCTCGCCTTCCCTTCCTCTCTCGCCTCGCCTTCCCTTCCTCTCTCGCCTCGCCTTCCCTTCCTCTCTCGCCTCGGCCTTCCCTTCCTCTCTCGCCTCGCCTTCCTTTCCTCTCTCGCCTCGCCCTGTTCCTCTCTCGCCTCGCCTTCCCTTCCCTCTCGCCTCGCTTCCTTCCTCTCTCGCCTCGCCTTCCTTCCTCTCTCGCTCGCTTCTTCCTCTCTCGCCTCGCCTTCCCTTCCTCTCTCGCCTCGCCTTCCCTTCCTCCTCGCCTCGCTTCCCTTCCTCTCTCGCCTCGCGTTCCTTTCCTCTCTCGGCCTCGCCTTCCTTCCTCTCTCGCCTCGCCTTCCCTCTCCTCTCGCCCCGCCTTCCCTTCCTCTCTCGCCTCGCCTTCCCTTCCTCTCTCTGCCTCGCCTTCCCTTCCTCTCTCGCCTCGCCTTCCTTCCTCTCTCGCCCCGCCTTCCTTCCTCTCTCGCCTCGCCTTCCTTCCTCTCTCGCCTCGCTTCCCTTCTCTCTCCTCGCCTCGGCCTTCCCTTCCTCTCTCGCCTCGCCTTCCCTTCCTCTCTCGCCTCGCCTTCCGCTTCTCTCTCGCCTCGCCTTCGCTTCGCTTCCCTTCCCTCTCTCGCCTCGCTCTTCCCTTCCTCTCTCGCCTCGCCTTCCCTTCCCTCTCTTCCTTCCCTCCTCGCCTCGCCTTCCTTCCTCTCTCGCCTCGCCCTTCCTTCCTCTCTCGCGCGCCTTCCTTCTCTCTCGCCTCGCCTTCCCTTCCTCTCTCGCCTCGCCTTCCCTTCCTCTCTCGCCTCGCCTTCCCTTCCTCTCTCGCCTCCCTTCCCTTCCTCTCTCGCCTCGCCTTTCCCTTCCTCTCTCGCTCTCGCCTCCTTCCTTCCTCTCTCGCCTCGCCTTCCCTTCCTCTCTCGCCTCGCCTTCCCCTTCCTCTCTCGCCTCGCCTTCCCTTCTTCTCGCCTCGCCTTCCCTTCCTCTCTTCGCCTCGCCTTCCCTTCCTTCTCTCGCCTCGCCTTCCCTTCCTCTCTCCTCGCCTCCTTCCTCTCTCGCTCTCGCCTTCCCTTCCTCTCTCGCCTCGCCTTCCTTCCTCTCTCGCCTCGCCTTCCTTCCTCTCTCGCCTCGCCTTCCCTTCCTCTCTCGCCCCGCCTTCCCTTCCTCTCTCGCCTCGCCTTCCCTTCCTCTCTCGCCTCGCCTTCCCTTCCTCTCTCGCCTCGCCTTCCCTTCCTCTCTCGCGTCTCCCGCCTTCGCCTTCCTTCCTCTCTCGCCCCGCCTTCCCTTCCTCTCTCGCCTCGCTTTCCCTTTCTCTCCTACCTTCCTCGCTCTCGCTTTCCTCTCTCGCCTCGCCTTCTTCCTCTCTCGCCTCGCCTTCCTTCCTCTCTCGCCTCGCTTCCCTCTCTCTCGCCTCGCCTCTTCCCTTCCTCTCTCGCCTCACCTCGCCTTCCTTTCCTCTCTCGCTCGCCTTCCCTTCCTCTCTCGCTCGCCTTCCTTCCTCTCTCGCTCTCTCGCCTTCCCTTCCTCTCTCGCCTCGCCTTCCCTTCCTCTCTCGCCCCGCCTTCCCTTCCTCTCTCTCGCCTCTTCCTCTCTCGCTCGCCTTCCTTCCTCTCTCGCCTCGCCTCGCTCTTCGCCTTCCCTTCCTCTCTCGCCTCGCCTTCCTTTCCTCTCTCGCCTCGCCTTCCCTTCCTCTCTCGCCTCGCCTCGCCTCGCCCTCCTTCCTTCCTCTCTCGCCTGCCTTCCCTTCCTCTCGCCTCCCTTTTTCCTCTCTCGCCTCCTTCCTTCCTCTCTCGCCTCGCCTTCCCTTCCTCTCTCTCCTTCGCTTCCTCTTCGCTCTCTCGCCTCGCCTTCCCTTCTCTCTCTCGCCTTCCCTTCCTCTCTCGCTCGCCTTCCCTTCCTCTCTCGCTCGCCTTTTCCTCTCGCCTCGCCTTCCCTTCCTCTCTCGCCTCGCTCTCGCCTCGCCTTCCCTTCCTCTCTCGCCTCACCTCGCTTCCTTTCCTCTCTCGCCTCGCCTCCCTTCCTCTCTGCCTCGCTCTCGCTCGCCTTCTCCTCTCTCGCCTCGCCTTCCCTTCCTCTCTCTCGCCTTCCCTTCCTCTCTCGCCCCTTCCCTTCTCTCTCGCCTCCCTTCCCTTCTCTCGCCTTCCCTTCCTCTTCCTCCTTCCCTTCTCTCTCGCCTCGCCTTCCCTTCCTCTCTCGCCCGCCTTCCCTTCCTCTCGCTCTTCGCTTCCTCTCTCGCCTCGCCTTCCCCTTCTCTCTCGCCTCGCCTTTCCTCTCTCGCCTCGCCTTCCTTCCTCTCTCGCCTCGCTCTCGCTCCTTCCCTTCCTCTCTCGCTCGCCTTCCCTTCCTCTTCGCCTCGCGTTCCTTTCTCTCTCGCCTCGCCTTCCCCTTCCTCTCTCGCCTCGCCTCCTTCCTCTCTCGCCTCGCCTTCCCTTCTCTCTTCGCTCTCGCCTGCCTTCCCTTCCTCTCTCGCCTCGCCTTCTTCCTCTCTCGCCTCGCTTCTTCCTCTCTCTCGCCTTCCTTCTCTCTCGCCTCGCTGACTGACGCTAAACCTCTTCCCGACCGCGTTGTTTTCGTTGCCTTCTCGGAGTTTTCTGCGGCGCACCTTGGGCGTGTTTTGTTTTGTTCCGGTTTTTTATTATGAACGAAGGAAAGGAAGGGAGACGGAAGGAGGGAGGGAGCGAGGGAGTGAGTGATTGAGAGAGGGAGGAATGAAAAGGGAGCTAGGGTTGAGAGAGAGGGAGGGAGAGAGAGAGAGAAAGAGAAAAAAGAGAGAGAGAGAGAGGGAGGGAGGGAGAAAGAGTGAGAAAGGGAGGGAGAGAGAAAGAGAAAAAAAAGAGAGAGATAGAGATAGAGAGGGAGAGAGTGAGAGTGAGAGAGAGAGAAAGAGAAAGAGAAACAGAAAGAGAAAGAGAAAGAGAGAGAGAGAGAGAGAGAGGCAACAACCCGCAGGAGAGAGAGGGAGGGAGGAAGGGAGGGAGGGAAAGAGAGAGGAGAGGGAGGGAGGGAGGGAAGAGAGGGAGAAGGAAGGAAGGAGGGAAAGAATGAGAGGGAGGGAGGGAAGGAAAGAGAGGGAGAGGGAGGGAGGAAGGGAAAGAGAGGGAGAGGGAGGGAGGGAGGGAAAGAGAGGGAGAGGGAGCGAGGGAGGGAAAGAGAGGGAGAGCGAGGGAGGGAGGGAAAGAGAGGGAGAGGGAGGGAGGGAGGGAGGGAGAGAGAAAGGGAGGGAGGGAGGGAAGAAAGGGAGAGGGAGGGAGGGAGGGAGGGAAAGAGAGGGAGAGGGAGGGAGGGAGGGAAAGAGAGGGGAAGGAGGGAAGGGAGGGAAAAGAGGGAGAGGGAAGGAGGGAGGGAGGGAAAGAGGAGAGGGAAGGAGGGAGAGGGGAAGAGAGGAGGGAGGGAGGGAGGGAGGGAGGGAGGGAAAGAGAGGGAGAGGGAGGGAGGGAGGGAGGGAAAGAGGAGGGAGAGGGAGGGGGAGGGAAAGAGAGGGAGAGGGAGGGAGGGAGGGAAAGAGAGGGAGAGGGAGGGAGAGAGAGGGAGAGGAGAGGGAGGAGAGAGAGGGAGAGGGAGGGAGAGAGAGGGATGAGGAGAGGGAGAGGGAGAGGGAGGGAGAGAGTCCGGATGCAGGTTGGAAGAGAGGGAGAGAGGAGGCAGAGGTAGAGGCGGGGCGAGTGAAGGGGGACGGAGAGTAGTAAGAAGGCCAGAAGGAAAGCTAAAAACAATGCTTTATGATCGGTACTATTACTATCTTTTTATTGTTAATTTTGTTATTCACTGAGCCATTGTTATTGGTAATTTATCAATATTATTATCCCTGTAGTTGTTATTGTTATTGTTATGATGATGAAAATTATCATGAAAATGATGTCTCTCACTCTTTCGCCCCCCCCCCCTCCTTTCAAAGAGAAAACCCGAGGCCGCCAAACCTGGCCTGGAGGAGGCAGCGCCGGCGGCCGCGGCGACACTGCTCGTCTTGACGAATTCGTCCAAAACCGCCCCAGCGCCCAGGTTGCTATCCTTGCACACGAACTGCCGATCGCAGTGGGTGCATGGCAGAAGTAATCGCGGAAAAAAATACAAAAAAACTGTAATTTTGATATTGGAATTATTTCCTCAGCTTGGTTTTGCATAAACTGTAGGAGACAAAGCCAATCAATTTCAAAAAATCATTTATATATTAAGTAGCAAAAGTGGTTACGAATAACTAGATAAATATATCGTCGACACATTTTAAGGAAACGGTTTAAGAGGATATCTACTTTCAAGTGTAAAGATAAGTCTTTCAAACTAAGATTGAAAATAACAAAGGCAAATAAAATTTGGTCTTGGAGCATGCCGCTGATGGTCATAATGCAATCGTAAATACTAGTATTTATCTTCTTGAGACTAATAATCTATTAAAATATTTCGGTTGATATATCTGGTCGGCACAGCTTAGTAGTGTATAATGTCATCTATTAGTGACAAAATAAGAAATGTAATACGAGAATTTCATCGACATCACTCATTTCTGTCGACGGTTTGTTTACTGCTGTGACGTCATCAAACCGTAGGAAGCTTCCAGGCTGAAAATGCCTGGCTTGCTTACGAAGCCCAACCCAAAGGTCTGGCAAGAGGTTCCGCCAGAAACCGGAAGGAACTAGAATGTTTTAAAATTGTCAAGCCCTTGAAATGCCTTGCCATCAAAAATGCGCCTATAATGAAAAAAACGGCTTTTGCAACAGTGACCATATATCCAGCTCTTGCCCCTCCTCCCTATCTCTTCGCCCTCCCCTCTTCCACCCTCAGGGCCAGCTTCCTCTTTTTTGAGGTTCAGAAAACGAATGGGTAAATGCAATCAGAAAGAAAGAAAGTTAAATCGGACGTTTTCTATCACTTAATTTGAAGATAAAGTTTGTTTTTCATCTTCCTTTTTTCTTTGTTCGGTTTCTTCTTACTCCATGTTTCTTGTTGTTTGTGCTTTCCACTTTATTATCTCCTCTTTCTTCTACAACTTCTTCATCTTCTACTTATGCAATTATTTTACTTGCTCTCTTGCGTCATCACTCGTCTCCCGCCTTTCTTATTTACACTCATATCCTTACAGATGACGTCGGCCATTCGGGGAAAGTGAAAAGAAAGAAAGAAAGAAAAAACAGCAGAGAAATGAAAACGGAAATAAAGAGAAGAGGGAAAGAAAGCGCAACACAACGAAAACAGTGTTAGTGCGAGAGAGAGAGAGAGAGAGAGAGAGAGAGAGAGAGAGAGAGAGAGAGAGAGAGAGAGAGAGAAAGAGAGAGAAAGAGAAGAGAAAGAGAAAGAGAAAGAGAGAGAGAGAGAGAGAGAGAGAGAGAGAGAGAGAGAGAGAGAGAGAGAGAGAGAGAGAGAGAGAGAGAGAGAGAGAGAGAGAGAGAGAGAGAGAGAGAGAGAGAGAGAGAGAGAGAGAGAGAGAGAGAGAGAGAGAGAGAGAGAGAGGTGATCAGGAAGTCCCTTCGTGTAAACAAGAGCTTAATCGTGAGAAAAAGGTCAGCTGAGTCAATAACCTTCGTTCCTTTTCAACTTTTTTCACAGGATGGGAGGGGGAGGGAGAGGCTTGGGGAGAGGGAGGGAGAAGAGGAGTAGGGAGCGGAGGCAAGGGATTACTCGCACATGAGGAGGCGGACCAAGAGGAAATGAGGCAAAGGAGAATTTTTTGAAAGATCTTCCTTTGAAGCTGCAAACTGAATGTTTGGCGAGTCGGGTATTAGGTCGATGCCTTTTGTGTTGGTGACGATTTTCGTTTTAGTTATTTATTACTTTTCAAGATTGTCCGTGTAAGATAAATTAATTTTGAGTTTTCGTGGTGAGTGAAGTTAGTAAACACATAAACTTCGAAAAATACTT
>NW_020872045.1:30000-35000 GCF_003789085.1 Penaeus vannamei
ATAGATAGATAACTATAGATGGCCCTTTAAAAGGCATTGCGCCTCTTAAGTGTCAGATCGGCTTCACTGCTCTGATCTCCTTCCACGCTCAAAGGGGAGGGGAGGGGGAGGGGGAGGGAGGGGGAGGGGGGAAGGAGGGTAGAGACCTTTGCTGGGCTCTGTGTGTGTGTGTGTGTGTGTGTGTGTGTGTGTGTGTGTGTGATGTGTGTGTGTGTGTGTGTGTGTGTGTGTGTGTGTGTGTGTGCGCGCGCGACGTGGGCGTGAATGAGCAAGCCCGCCATGTATTTCTTAATGTTGCTCTTCCTCATTTCGTCGATGAGGTCGAATCCAAACGAAGTGGCGCCGGGCTCCTCGCGCCGCGCCCCGCCCATGCGCCCGTCGCGGCATTTTATTTCAGTTTATTCTGTTGTATTTTATTCTTGTTTATGCCCATGTTGTTATATTTCTTGTATCTCCAGAAGATACAATAGGAAGTGTTGTGCTTCCGTTTGCTAGCTCCTTCATCAATCATCACACCACCACCCACCGTCACCACCGTCACCCACCACCACCACCGTCACCACCACCACCACCGTCCACCACCACGTCACCACCACCAACAACAACAACATCAACATCAACATCAACATCACTAGACTATCAACATCATTGTCAGCCATCATCACTGTCACTGTCAACATAAACAATCTCCATCATGATGAAGTTAATACTGATTACTAATATGTAATTCCGACAAGATATTGCGATCGGAAGAGCGGCGTTCGGGAGCCTCCACTTGCCTCCTCCTCCTCAGCCGGCCTGCAGCTCAGCCGAGCATGGCGTCTGGCGGCACGCAGCAGCAGAGGGCGACCTGACTCCCCTCCCCGGGTCGAGGGGGCGAGCCAGCGGCCTCCCCGTGCTTCTTGGGACAGGCCAAGCGAGCTCGTATCCCGAAGGTGAAAGGAGACCCCAGGTATGGTGCCCCTTTCCTGGGTAAGGGGACGTCCGCCCTGGGAGGCGGGCCTCTCGCCCGTGAGGGTCGAAGGATCCCCTCCCCGACCGTGAAGATGGGTACCCCAGGGCAAGCCTTCCCCCACTATCCAGGGTAGGGGTATTCTAGCTGCCCGAACCCCTATGGCTCTGCCTTACATAACAGTGAAACCAATGGAAGCATTGGTGACAATGGAGATAGTAAACAGATGACGATATTGAAGAGCTCTTTATCAGAAAGGCAGGGAAAGACTAGGTCGGAGCGACCCTGTGCCCCATTGCAACATGAAATGGGCGAGGAGAGTCTGGTGCGAGTGAGTCTCTCTCTCTCTCTCTCTCTCTCTCTCTCTCTCTCTCTCTCTCTCTCTCTCTCTCTCTCTCTCTCTCTCTCTCTCTCTCTCTCTCTCTCTCTCCCTCTCCTCCCTCTCCTCCCTCCCTCCCTCCCTTCCTCTCCTCTCTCCCTCCCTCCCTCCCTCCCTCCCTCCCTTCCTTCCTTCCTTCCTCCCTCCCTCCCCTCCCCCTCCCTCCTTTTCCTTTCCTTCCTTCCTTCCTTCCTTCCTTCCTTCCTTCCTTCCTTCCCTCCTCCCTCCTCCCTCCCTCTCCTCCCTTCTCCTTCCCTTCCTCCTTCTCCCCCCTCCCGTCGATCGGATGTCGATATTCAGACATACTAATTACTGCTAATGCAATCAAGCCATTAAAATGTAAATGGGTGCAAAAGAAATAAGAAAAAAAAATCTAAAATATTATGGTAGAGATGCTGATCAGAGATATTTGAGGGACCTGCGCGGGCGGAAGATCAATGGGAAGTTTGTGAATAACTTTTTTCTCTCTCTCTCTCTCTCTCTCTCTCTCTCTCTCTCTCTCTCTCTCTCTCTCTCTCTCTCTCTCTCTCTCTCTCTTCTCTCTCTCTCTCTCTCTCTCTCTCTCTCTCTCTCTCTCTCTCTCTTCTTCTTTCTTCTCTTCTCTCTCTCTCTCTCTCTTCTCTTCTCTCTCTCTCTCTCTCTCTCTCTCTCTCTCTCTCTCTCTCTCTCTCTCTCTCTCTCTCTCTCTCTCTCTCTCTCTCTCTCTCTCTCTCTCTCTCTCTTTCTCTCTCTCTTTCTCTCTCTCTCTCTCTCTCTCTCTCTCTCTCTCTCTCTCTCTTCTCTCTCTCTCTCTCTCTCTCTCTCTCTCTCTCTCTCTCTCTCTCTCTCTCTCTCTCTCTCTCTCTCTCTCTCTCTCTCTCTCTCTCATCCAAGCACTAAGTA
Source organism: Penaeus vannamei (assembly GCF_003789085.1). NCBI lineage: Eukaryota > Metazoa > Arthropoda > Malacostraca > Decapoda > Penaeidae > Penaeus > Penaeus vannamei. Next base: position 32,214 of record NW_020872045.1, read on the forward strand.
GGCTCCCTCTTTGAGCCACATTGATTAGTTGGCAGTTGGAAGCAAATATGCCAATGGCGGCTAATACAATACCAGATAAATGCGCCTTTATCCCTTTTCAAGCCATTCAGTTGTACACTTTACTTAATGTGAAGCAATGTCACCTTACATACAAAGTGCTGCATTTCCAAGCTCTGAGTGATGCATGACCACGTCATACTCGACAGTGCCTCTCCTCACTCTGCTCAAAGCGAAGGAGTGCCTTTTCACCCATGGCCAAAGCGATGCATTTCTGCCCCTACGCAGTGCCTTTCCACCCATGGCGCAGACTCGACAGTGCCTCTCCTCACTCTGCTCAAAGCGAAGGAGTGCCTTTCCACCCATGCCCAAAGGATGCATTCGTACATCATATTCGGCCCATGCTGAGAGCGACAGCAGGGCCACGCCGCGCCCGAAGCCACCCACTTCACACCACGCAGCAGCGCCCACATGAGGGATGGCGGGCGAGCGGGCGCTGAGGACGCTCTCTTTGTACACCGTAGGATGTAGTACAGGTGTCCAGCCAGCACGGGCGCCCTCCTCCTCCTCCTCTCTTCGTACACAGGAAGGGAAAGAGGGAGAGCTGTGGCCCATACTGCCTTGACGCTGGCTCCCGCTCGCACTTTCGCTCTCGATTTCCGCTTTCTTTTGCTTCCGTTTTATCCCTTCTTAACTCTAATTCTGCTCTCTCTCTCTCTCTCTCTCTCTCTCTCTCTCTCTCTCTCTCTCTCTCTCTCTCTCTCTCTCTCTCTCTCTCTCTCTCTCTCTCTCTCTCTCTCTCTCTCTCTTTCAGTCAATCTATATATCCATTGTCTCTATCTATATTATCTCTCTCCACTTGTATATTTTTCATTATAATTTTGTTTTATTTTTTAACAATATTCACTTTAACCCTCAAGGCTTTTAAAGTTATTTCACAGCAATGCAGATGCCGACTCCTCGTGAGGCAGCGATAAAATACCCTTTTTGGAAATTGCAGAAGAAAATGGAAGACACTTAATGATGTTAGTGACGCTTTAATGGTAGTGACGCTTGGGATGATGGAGGTGATAAAGGAATAAGAACGATAATGATCTGCAACCATGATGATTATGATATTAATGATGATAATGGTAGTAATACGCTAATGGTAAAATGATCCGTAATCACAGTGCTGAAATGATAGTGACATCTTGTTCTTGGAACGCAAGTTGCGAGGAGGAAGAGAGGAGAAAGGGCAGAGTTTGAAGACATAGCAATTTGGAAATTGAGAAATGAGAATACGAAGGGCGGAGTGAAGCGAGGGCGAGAGAAAGGGGGAGAGGGAGCGACCGAGAGGGCCGCTGGAGAGGGAGCGCGAGAGGGCCGACCGAGAGGGCGAGAGAAAGGGGGAGAGGGAGCGACCGAGAGGGCGAGAGAAAGGGGGAGAGGGAGCGACCGAGAGGGCGAGAGAAAGGGGGAGAGGGAGCGACCGAGAGGGCGAGAGAAAGGGGAGAGGGAGCGACCGAGAGGGCGAGAGAAGAGAGAGACGAGGGAGCGACCGAGAGGGCAGGGGAGAGGGAGCGACCGAGAGGGCGAGAGACGGAGGCGACCGCGAGAGCTGGCGTCGGCCTCGGGCGACAGCGACGAATCGGAAAGTTCCGGAAGTGTTCGTCAGAATCGATGGGTTTAATCTGGATATGATAATATAGGAAGTTGGAATTAATTAGAAGGCGAACCGCGCGAGGGAGTAGGAGTGTCAACCTCAAGTTCGGATTGCTGTTGACTCGACGCGGCTGGGAGGGGGGGGGGTCTGGAGGGAGTTGCTGCAGTTTGCTCTTTTTCTCGCCCTGTCTTGCCCACTTCCATCTTTTTAGATCTAGGCTTTATCGCTTTATCAAAATCGTTTACTATTTTCTCTCTCTACCCCATTATCTCTATCTTTTACCTCCCTCTTCCTCGCTCTCCTCCTCCCCTCCCTCGCGGCTTCGTGAGGACATAAAGGCAAACGGGTTTAACGTCGCTTCATGTGGCCTTGCCGCTCGCCGCATATCGCGCGCTGCAAGACACTGCTTTCTTCTTGCTTCGTCTCCTGCTGCCATGCGCTTGCGTCATTGTTATCCCTGTTGCTCTGGCTCTACTGAGATTGCGATTTTCGCCAATTATTGCGAATAGCATTCCTTGGTGATAATGATGAGAGCGAGACTGGCGAACGGGATTTAGCTGGCGAGAGGAACGACAGGGTTTCCCGCCACGCTCGAGGAGGGACCTGCGCCTTTCGTTAAGGAGTGACCACATTTGCCTTCTTCGAAATCTGCATAATGTTTGTTGATCCCCAAAGTTTTGATCACTCGCGCAAGTCATAGGAAAGGAATTGGCCTAAGACGGAGTCGCTCGTCTGTTATTTAGAATAGAATGGTGGAAGAAGAAATGAATGGGAGGAAGATTTTTCTAATACTGCATTCTATACTAAATTTATTTTTATCTTTCATATGTAACTGCTTGACTTGATGTATATATGAATTCTAAGTCTAAGTGAGGAAAGAATGTCTTGTCTTTTATTATCATTTTCCCCTTTCGTCCATGTTTTTCGGTTTCTCACATTCCTTGGTTTCCTTCAATTTCTCCTTTTTATTCAACGCCGTTCTTGATCCTCGGACAGTTTACTAAGCCTCCAGTCTCGGTGCGCTCTCGGCCCAGCGCAGTGGGCGCCGTCCGCGGGTAGGGGGGGTGGGGGAAACATGCATGAGTGAGTGAGAGAGAGAGAGAGAGAGAGAGTGATGAGAGTGAGTGAGAGTGAGTGAGTGAGTG
>NW_020872045.1:45000-55000 GCF_003789085.1 Penaeus vannamei
TCACCCTGGACGGCGGACCTGCTTCGTCCCCAGCGCCAGGGATCGAGGAGGACGGCGAACTGCAGGCCGGAGCACAAAGAACGAATTCATGAAGGCTGGAAGATTAAATCATTTCTACTTTTTTATTTTCTCTTCGGTTTATGATCATTTCTCTTTTTTACCCCTTTGGTTTATAATCATTCGTTATCTAATAAGACCAACGTTTGCCTGTTTTTTGTTGTTTATCTTTTGTTTATCATTCGTTCAGCCTTTAATGTGAGTGACAGTTTCTTTTAGGCTTTACGAGCTTGTTCCTTCATTCACGTTCCTCTGAGACACTGCTGAATGGGCCGGATCCTTTCCTGAATCTTCGGGTCAGAACGAGCTTTTCGCTTCCCCTCCTGAGGCTGGGTCAGTCGGGGTCAAACGGGGGTCAGCGGGTCACGTCGACGGGGTGTTGGCATGGGTGTAAACCTGTGTAACTCGCCCCCGAGAGATGAGGTGTTGGGCCCACTCTTTCTCCTTCTCCCTGTTTGTTTGTCTGTCAGTCTGTCTTTTTTTCTCTCTATCTCTCTTTCCTCTCTCCGTCTTCTCTCTCTCTCTCTCTGTCTCTGTCTGTCTCTCCCTCTCTCTGTCTCCTCCCCCCCTCTTTGTCTCTCTCCTCCCATCTCTCTTTTTCTCCTCTCTCTCTCCGCCTCCCTCTCCCTCTCTCCTCCTCTCTCTCTCTCTCTCTCTCTCTCTCTCTCTCTCTCTCTCTCTCCTCTCTCTCTCTCTCTCTCTCTCTCTCTCTCTCTCTCTCTCTCTCCGCCTTTCTCGCTCTCTCCCTCTTCCTCCCCCTTCTCCTCCCCTCTCTCTCTCCAATATCTGCCAAAAGTTGCAAAAGGTTGTCGACTGATTGATTCTTGAAAACTACGAGTAATTTTGCAAACTCTGGCAACACGCGTCGGCAATATATCCTTTGCAGTTGCAATACTTTCTCGCAACGTCACTCGCTCATATACGAATGCCCTTGGTTATATCCGGCACCATTCTTGCAATTCTTTGCAGTCTCAAGTTTATTGAACACTCTTAAAGGTAGAAATGTCTCCTGCTAATAAAACGTATTGTCTTTTGAAAATGTTTATGTGCTTTATTGTTTTGCACAATTATTTGCAGTGTTTGATCTAATACTTGTTTGAGAATAGTGCTTTTTCTATTCGGCTTCTCTCTTCCTCTTTCTTTCTCTCTGTCTGTTTGTTTGTCTCTTTCTTTTTTTTTCGTTCTCTTTTTTTCTCTCTCCCTTTCCCTTCTCCCAATCCTTTCTTACTGTGCTATCCTTCCTACGCCCTTTATCCTTCCCTCTTTCCTTGTTCTTCTTCTTCGTCCCCTGTCAACCCCCCCCCCCCCCGCCTCCTCCCCCTACCAATCGCCCTCCTTGCCATCCAGAGCTCCCCTCTCCCCCCCCCCCCCATTCCCTTGATTCCTGGTTCTGACTGACCGGTTCCCCTCTGCCTCCCCCTGCTTCTTCCTCTCCTCCCTCCTCCCTCTCCACTCTCTACTTCTTTCTCCTCTTCGCTCCCCTTCCCTTCCCCCCAATGCGGGCGACTGCGGTTCCCATTCCTTTTGCCCTCTTCCCTCCCTCCTCCTTCCTCCTCCTTACCTTAATCCTCTTCCCCTTCCCCCCTCCCTCCTTCGCTCTTCCTGTATTCCTCCTCCCCTCCCCCTCCTCTCCCCTCACCTTAATCCTGCAGTTTCCCTTCCCCTCCCTCTCCTCCTCCCCGTGTCGTCTTGCCCCTTCCCTTCCTCTCCCCCTTTCAGTTCCTTTCCCCCTCTCCCTCTCCTCCCTCCCTTCAGTTCCTTTTCCCTCCTCCTCCCTTCCCCCCCTCTCCCTCTCCTTCCCTCCCTTCAGTTCCTTTCCCCCTCTCCTCCTCCCTCCCTTCAGTTCCTTTCCCCCTCTCCCTCTCCTCCCTCCCTTCAGTTCCCTTTCCCCCTCTCCCTCTCCTCCCTCCCTTCAGTTCACTTCAGTTTCCTTTCCCCCTCTCCCTCTCCTCCCTCCCTTCAGTTCCTTTCCCCTCTCCCTCTCCTCCCTCCCTTCAGTTCCTTCCCCCTCTCCCTCTCCTCCCTCCTTCAGTTCCTTTCCCCCTCTCCCTCTCCTCCCTCCCTTCAGTTCCTTTCCCCCTCTCCCTCTCCTTCCTCCCTTCAGTTCCTTTCCCCCTCTCTCCCTCTCCTCCCTCCCTTCAGTTCCTTTCCCCCTCTCCCTCTCCTCCCTCCCTTCAGTTCCTTTCCCCCTCTTCCCTCTCCTCCCCTCCCTTCAGTTCCTTTCCCCTCTCCTCTCTCCCTCCTTCAGTTCTTTCCCCCTCTCCTCTCCTCCCTCCCTTCAGTTCCTTTCCCCTCTCCTCTTCCTCCCTCCCTTCAGTTTCCCTCTCCCTCTCCTCCCTCCCTTCAGTTCCTTTCCCCCTCTCCCTCCCTCCCTCCCCTCCCCATCAGTTTCCCTCCCCCTCTCTCTCTCTCTCTCCCTTTCAGTTTCCATCCCCCTCTTCCTCTCCCCCCTTCCCCTCTCCCTCTCTTTCCCTCCACCTTCAGTTCCTTTCCCCCTCTCCCTCTCCTCTCCTCTCCTCTCCCTCTCCTCTCCACCCCCCCCCCTCCCCTTCAGCAGCTCACAAGACCCGCTTCACTGTCTTGACTTCTGTCTCCTTATCCTCCCTCTCCCTCTCCTCTCCTTCCCTCCCCCTCCCTCCCCTCTCCTCTCCTCTCCTCTCCTCCCCCTCTCCTTCTCCTCTTCTGTCCTCCCCTCTCCTCCCCCCCCCCCCCACCTTCAGCAGCTCCCATGACCCGCTTCACCGTCGTTGACTTCTGTTCCTTTATCCTCCCTCTCCCTCTCCTCTCCTTCCCTCCCCTTCTCTCTCTCCTCTCCTCCCCTCCCCCTCTCCTTCTCTCTCCTCTGCTCCCCCCACCCCTCCCCCTCTCCTTCTCCTCTCCCTCTCCTCCCCCCCCCCTTCAGCAGCTCACATGATCCGCTTTCACCGTCGTTGACCTCTGTCTCCTTATCCTCCCTTCCCCCTCTCCTCTCCTTTCCCTCCCCTCTCCCTCTCTCCTCCTCCCCTCCCCCTCTCCTTCTCCTTCTCCTCTTCTCCCATCCCCTCTCCTCACCCCCCCCCCCCTTCAGCAGCTCCCATGACCCGCTTCACCGTCGTTGACTTCTGTCTCCTTTTCCTCCCTCTCCCCCTCTCCGTCTCCTTCCTTCCCTCCCCTCCCCCTCTCCTTCTCCTCCTCTCCCCCTTCCTTCTCCTCTCCTTTCCTCTCCTCCCCTCCCCTCTTCTCCCTCTCCTTCTCCTCTTCTCCCCTCCCCTCTCCTCCCCTCCCCCCCCTTCAGGCAGCTCACAAGACCCGCTTCACCGTCGCTGACCTCTGACTCCTTATCCTCCCTCCCCTCCCCTTCAGTTTCCCTCCCCTTTCAGTTCCTTTACCCCTCTCCTCTCCATCCCCTCTCCCTCTCCTCCCCTCCCCTCTCCTTCTCCTTCTCCTCCCCTCCCCCTCTCCCTCTCCTCTCCTTCTCCCTCTCCTTACCCCCCCCCTTTCAGCAGCTCACATGACCCGCTTCACCGTCGCTGACCTCTGACTCCTTATCCCTCCCTCTCCTCCCTCCCCTCCCCCTTCAGTTCCTCTCCCTCTCCTCTTCTCCCATCCCTCCCCTCTCCCTCTCCTTTTTCTCCCTCCCCCCCCCTTCAGTTCCTTTCCGCCTCTCCCTCTCCTCTCCTCCCCTCCCCCTTTCCTTATCCTCCCCTCTCCCTCTCCCCTCTCCTCAACCCCCCCCCTTTCAGGAGCTCACAAGACCCGCTTCACCGTCGCTGACCTCTGTCTCCTTTATACTCCCTCTCCTCTCCTCCTCCTCTCCTCTCCTCCCCTCCCCCTCTCCTTCTCTCCTCTGCTCCCCACCCCTTCCCCCTCTCCTTCTCCTCTCCCTCTCCTCTCCCCCCCCCCCTTCAGCAGCTCACATGACCCGCTTCACCGTCGTTGACCTCTGTCTCCTTATCCTCCCTCCCCTCCCCCTTCAGTTTCCCTCCCCTTTTCAGTTCCTTTCCCCCTCTCCTCTTCCATCCCTCTCCTTCTCTCCTCCCCCTCTCCTTTCTCTTCTCCTCCCCTCCCCCTTCCCTCTCCTCTCCTTCTCCCTCTCCTCACCCCTCCCCCTTTTCAGCAGCTCACATGACCCGCTTCACCGTCGTTGACTTCTGTCTCCTTATCCTCCCTCTCCCCCTCTCCGTCTCCTTCCTTCCCTCCCCCTCTCCCTCTCCTCCCCGCCCCTCCCCCTCTCCTTATCCTCCCTCGCCCCTGCCGGCGAGATACGACACCGCCTTCCCCCTTGCTCGCCTTCGCCCTGTCTCCCTTCGTTCTTCTTCTCTTCCGCTTCCTTTCCCTTCCTCACCTCCTTCTCTTCCTTCTTCCTCACCTCTTTCTCTTCCTTCTTCCTCACCTCTTCGTCTTCTTATTCTTCCTTACCGCATTTTTCTCCTCCTTCCCCATCTCTTCTTCTTCATCCCCCTCCTCCTCTCCTTTTCTCCGCCCCTCCTCCTCTTCCTCCTTCCTCACCTCCTCCTTCTCTTCTTCCGCCTCCTCCTCCTTCTCCTATTCCGCCAATTCCTCGTCTTCTTCCTCCTCCCGCCCCTTTCATCTCCTTATACATATCTTTTATTCATTTATTTGTTCAATTTTATTTTATTGTTTAATGCTGATAAATTCAATTTACTTGTATGTCTATCAGCGTTACTTCTCTTAGCAGATTCTTCTGTTTTTAATTTCCTTTCAATCGCTATCCTCGCGTATATATACATACATACATACATACATACACACATATATATATATATATATATATATATATATATATATATATATATATATATATATATATATATATTATATGTGTGGTGTGTGTGTGTGTGTGTGTGTGTGTGTGTGTGTGTGTGTGTGTTGTGTGTGTGTGTGTGTGTGTGTGTGTGTGTGTGTGTGTGTGTGTGTGTGTTGTGTGTGTGTGTGTGTGTGCGTGTGCGTGTGCGTGCGCGTGCGTGTGTGTGCACATCCGCGCCGATCCTTCCCGTTAATCGGAGCAAAAATAAAGTAATAAAGCAGCGCTGTTTGCCGCTCGCCCCCCCTCCCCCCCCCCCCGGTCGCCGCCCACGGACTGAATCGAAAATTAGCGCGTGATTAGTGCTAATTACACAACTATCTCTCGCAGCATCCGCTTGGTTCAATTAATGACCCGAAACACCCTTTTAATTTCCCAAAATAAATGACCGTTTATGGGAACCAGAAGCTGCTTCCGGTCTCTGACTCACGGCTTTTATCAAGGCATGGGTATATATATATATATATATATATATATATATATATATATATATATATATATATATATATATATATATATATATATATATATATATATATATATAGACAGACCCCCCGTGTAGAGAGAGCAGCTGGCGGCCGAGCGGCGCCCGCGGGCGGCCTGCATGGCCGCGCATGGCAATCTCCAAATGGAGGCGCGAGTGTGCATGATAAAGCATTGGCAAAAGGCATCCATTACTCGCCTGTAATGCCTCGCGGCTCTTAAGACCTATTTATCACTCGCCCGCCCTCTTTCGCCCCCCCACCCCCCCCCCCGCCCCATTTCCCCTCCCCTCCCCCTCCCCTCCCCTCCCCTCCTCCTCCCTCTCCCTCTCTCTCCTCTCTCTCTCCCTCCTCCTCTCCCTCTCCCTCCCTCTCCTACCGTTGGACTTTTAAGGGCGTGCCCTTGGCCCCGCCCACCTCCAAGCATTCAAGGTCCTCGCTGACCCCAGAGCCTCGGCCAGTCACGCTGTCACGCCCACTCCGACGCCCACTCCGACGCCCACGTCTCGTCCGCGCAATCGCAACTGATGTTAAATTAGCATAATTAGGGAGGCATATTCCTACGGCCAAATCTTGCCTTCTTTCGGCGCTGTGAATTCTTGCCATGAGTAAAGCAGTTCTCCATTGGCTCCTGAAACGTTATTGGTGAATTTGACTCAGGTGGTCGTATTGTTTGATGTCCTTCCTCAATGTTGTCAGTTCGTTTCTTTTTTACAAGTTTTAAAAATTTTAAAAATTCCAGTAGACTATGAATGGTATCTAACGTAGTGCAGGACATGAAGGTCCACGATTCCAAATTATTGCGAATCGAATCTGGAAACACATGTACAGTTCGGGTCATTAGCCAGCCCACTTCGGGTTAAGTCTAGACTTAACCCGAAGTGAGCTGGCAAACACCGGAGAGCAACTGTCCGACCTTTCGCAAGAGAAGGTCGCTCTGCAGACTCGGGTCACGTGTCTATGGGACGAGGGCGGTCTCTGCTCAGGCTAGGTCTTTGGCAGTTCAAGGATCGAGATGACCGTATAAATAATGGTTCTCTCTTTCACACGAACATACACACATACACACACCACACCACACACACACACACACTATCTCTCTCTCTCTCTCTCTCTCTCTCTCTCTCATCTATCTCTCTCTCTCTCTCTCTCTCTCTCTCCTCTCTCCTCTCTCTCTCTCTCTCTCTCTCCGTTTCTGTCTCTGTCTTTGTCACTGTCTCTCTGTCTCTGACTTTTTCTCTGTCTGTCTTTTTCTCTGTCTCTGTTTTGTCTCTCTCTCCGTCTGTCTCAGTCTCTGCACATCCATCCACTCACAGACATATACACACATGCACATATATATGTGCACACACACACACATAAGCACAGACACACATACATAAACACAAACACACATACATAAACACAAACACACATAACATAACACACAACATTAAACACACATACATAAACACAAACACACATACATAAACACAAACACACATACATAAACACAAACACACATACATAAACACAAACACACACACATAAACACAAACACACATACATAAACACAAACACACATACATAAACACAAACACACACATACATACAACAACACAAACAACACATACATACACAAACACACACACATAAACACAAAACACACATACATACATAAACAACAAACACACACATAAACACAAACACACATACATCACACACACATAAACACAAACACACATACATAAACACAAACACACACACATAAACACAAACACACATACATAAACACAAACACACACACATAAACACAAACACACACACACACACACAAGCATCCCCGAGAATCCCAGTCACCAGCTTATATCTTAACGGTGACCTAAATCCTATTATTCAGAGTTCGCTTTCACAACCAACTTCCATGCCCCAACTTCCATTTCTCAATTGAAATGCAGAAGAATTTCAAAACGTGTTGATGAATATCCTTCCCACCAAACGCATTCTGGCATTTGATATTATTGATAATATATAACCTTGAATACCTTTACTGCGAGCGAAATTCCCTTGAAAGGGGATGGTATAGAAGTAAACATTTTTTCTTCGTAGTCTTCCCAATGAACCCGAACTGTACATGTGTTTCCAGATTCGATTCGCAATACTTTGGAATCGTGGACCTTCATTTCCTGCACTACGTTATATACCATTCATAGTCTACTGTAATTTTTCGAATTTTTAAAACTAACTTGTAATTGCGAAAGAAAACGAACTGACAACATTCAGGAAGGACATCAACAATATTGACCACCTGAGTCAAATTTACCAATAAAGTTTCAATGGCCAATGGAGGAATTGCTTTATTCATGGCAAGAATTCACAGCGCCGAAAGAAGACAAGATTTGGCCGAAGGAATATACCTCCCTAGAAACAGTATACGTCGAAATGGCAACTTTCGCATCAGTGTGGTATACTGGAGAACAAAAAACATATTTCCTCTGTCTATTGAGAAACTTTTAGACCTACTGAGCAACTCTACTTCAGACAGTAGGATTTATATCTAGATTTTAGATATAGTTTTAATTCCATTTGCTACAATGGATATTCTTTGCTGTGACATGCTTTTATTTTGCTTCTAAATCTCCCCCTGCGTGCAAGAGATGGCCGGGGTTGCCATCCACTGGCAGCGCGCGGGATTGAATGCAGGTCAGTAAGATTGCAAGAGCAACATGCTAACTACTGCACCACATAGGAAATACTTCATAATCTTCTTCATATCTATCTGCTAGATCGAGAAAATACTAATGTTAGACATTCAGAAAGTCTAAATTATTTTTTTACGATGAAGTCAACACGAGAAGCCTTCATAACAGGTACACTGATAGACTACAAATGGAATATGGATTACAAATGGAATTATATTTTCAAAGAGAGATCGGGCCACTTCCCTGTCCATTCGAGATCAGCAGCTCAATCAACTCGCACAGAGTAGCACAGAAATGGGATAATGAGACTCCTCGACTGCAACATGGCATCCATTTGCCAGCATTTGTCTAGAGTATCTCGGGATCTCGTTCACCTTTCAGAAAACGCTAGTTATTCGTGTACCATGTGTCTGTTTCTTTTGCCAAGTTCTCCTGCTTCATCCCTTTCTGTACCTTACTGTATATTCATCCGGCAATTGAAACGAATCAAAGAGAAACACAAGTCAACAAGCAGAATGTGCAAAATACCTCGTTTCTTAACACAAAACGTACTGTAAAACTGATATTCCCACAACTAAATCAAAGATTTTCCAGCTTTCCTTTTAACCTCAGGACACCCATTACATAATATTCCATAGGACCAAACACATCCCAGCCAACCATAAACATAAATGTCCATGATAAAATAACTAAAATAAAATTAAAAGGAAAGATGGATAATCAATGAAACGAAATAAACCAATAGATAATCAATGAAATAAAATGGATAATCAATGAAACGAAATAAACCAATAGATAATCAACGGAAGAATAAATATTAGAACAATAAACAATAAATGATAAAACTATAAAATAATCAAAACAATTCCTTGACGTCAATCTGGACGAAAAATCCAAGAAAGATCATCACGAAATACGAAAGAGAATAAGCAAACAGAGCAATTTATCCGAGTAAAAAAAATCACCTACAACCGAAGCCCTAAAACAAATGTATCAATCATTGGTTTAAGCTCCAGTTATCCTACGGCGTTACAATCTAATACTCCTCAATTGCTCGGGGATATTTGTTCATAAATTCCTACACGGCACGAAGAGTAATATCCTCGCCCGGGAGATCCGAAACGCATTTCCAGTTTAGACATGGGAGCTTACTGCCATGTCTCAGTGCCAGTCTCGAGCTTTTATAGGTTATCATGGCACTAGGGTGTGGAACAGGCTCCCGAACCCCTTCAAGAAAAGACCTCCTATTTACAGTTCTAAAAATGTTCTAAATAAAAATCAGCCGTTATCTTCCTCCCAGCGAACCCGCAATGATTAATGCTGCTACGGTTAATATCACTATTTAATGATTTGACCGCTTGGGTGATTGATATTCCGCGTTATTTCAATACCATGCTATGTAAACACGCATTTCCGTTTGCCCACAAATTGTTATGTATACATGTATAAATTGTCATAATCACTTTTCATTGGGAGAGAGAGAGAGAGAGAGAGAGAGAGAGAGAGAGAGAGAGAGAGAGAGAGAGAGAGAGAGAGAGAGAGAGAGAGAGAGAAGAGAGAGAGAGGGAGAGGGAGAGGAGAGGAGAGAGAGAGAGTGAGAAGAAGGAGGGAAGAGACAGAAATTGTTAATGAAAATGTTTAATTTCGCCAAAAATATAAAATGCATAGTTTCCTTCAAGAGAACTCCCTCCCCCCCTCTTTCTCTATTTCTCCCCCACTCTTTCTTTCTATTCCTCAAGTCTCCTCTGTCTCATTTCCCATCTCTATTGTCTCTCTCTCTCTACTCTCTATCATCTTCTCTGCTCTCTCTCTCTTCCCTCTCTGTCTCCCTTTCTTTCTCGTTCTCTCTCTCTTATCCTCTCTTCTCTCTCTCTCATCCTCCTCTCTCTCTTTCTCTTCCCTTTTCTCTTCTTTCTCTCTCTCTTATCCTCTCTGTCTCTCTCTCTCTCTCTCTCTCTGTATCTTTCTCTTATCCT
>NW_020872045.1:60000-62500 GCF_003789085.1 Penaeus vannamei
CTGTACTTATATCCCCTCTCCTCCCCCCTTCCATCCCCTCCTTTCTTAAATCCCCCTTCCTTTCCCCTCCCCTCCCCTTCCCCTCACCCCATTCCCTTTCCCCTTCCCCTCCCCTCCTGTTTTAAATCCCCCCTCCTCTCCCCTCTCCCATCCCCACCTGTACTTAAATCCCCCTTCCCTTCCCCTCTCCTCCCTTCCCTTCCCCTTCTCCTTCCCCTCCTGTTCTTAAATCCCCCTCCCCCCACTTCGCTTCCCCTCCCACCCACCACCCACCCACCCATTCCCCTTCCCCCTTCTCCTCCCCTCCTGTACTTAAATCCCTCTCCCCTCCCCACCCCCCTTTCCCCTCCCCCTCTCGTTTCTCCCTCCCCCTCCCCCCCCCCTTTTAGCTATCAGGCTATCTTCGTCCTTCTCTTCCCATCTATCTTTCTCTTATCACAGGTCTCTGTCCGTCAGATAAGTCGTCTGTGAACGAGACAGATGGAAGGAGAGAGAAAAAAAGGAGAACGGAAATGTAAATCGGAAAGCCACTAAGTTCTTTTCTCTGTCTCGCCTGTACGTCTGCCTTTCTTCTCTCTTCTTCTGTCTGTCTGTCTGTCTGTCTGTCTGTCTTCTGCTTCTTCTCTCTCTCTTCTTCTTCTTGCTTCTCGATCTGCATCTTCCTTGTGCCCACTCTCACCGCTTCCTCGGCGACACGAAGACAAACACGCAGACACAGGCTACACACACACACACACGAACACAAGCTCTTAAGCACACATTCTCACTCATGCACACACATGCATGGACAGTCATGCAGGCAGACCGACACTCCTACAGACAGACAGACAGAGATAACTACGGCTTATTTACCACACAAATAAAAAAAAAAAAAAAAAATCCTAAAGAAATAATTTAATTTCAGGTCCATATCGAAATGTTTCCAAAATCATCAATAACAGTAATTCAAAACAAACATGAAATAAATACAAACAAACATAAACAAACTGTCCCCTTTCGTTCGCATTAAAAATAAACAACAGATTTGTTTGCCTTAATTTCATGTGTTTATCTATCTATTACCCATTAACCTGTCTGTATTTATTCATCTATTTGATTCTATCTGTATATCAATTTATCTATCATCATATATATCTACTCTTATCTATTTATCGATCTCTATGTCTACTTTTATCTCTCTCTGTGTTTTTATCTATGTCTTTATCTATTTAATGTGGTTAGCCTCTAGCTTGATATTATGCAGCAAACTTGTATGTAAATGTTCTAAGCATTACTCCTTCTGTATGTGCACATGGCACTCACATTGGCACTCACATACGCACAAACAGGTAGGCACGGACGCAAACAAACACACAAAAACAAACACACAAACGAACACATTTATACTAGCACGAACAGGTACACATAGACAAGCAAACATATACACTACACGTACACACAAACGACACTCACATACGAACACAAGCACACACATACACAAGCACAATGAAAGACACGGACAGAAAGGGAAATGGAAAAGGGGGGAGGAGGAGGAACAGAAATAAATGATAAATAAAGGTAATAATGACCATGCTAATGATAATAATAATGGTAATAGCATTAATAAAAATAATAACAATAATGATAATGATGATAATGATAAATAATAAATAATAATAATAATAATAATGATAATAATGATAATAATAATAATAATAATAATAATAATAATAATAACAATAATGATAATAACAATAACAATAATGAGGATGAAAATGAAAACGATAATGATGATAATGATAATGCCAAGGATGATGATAACTATAACAACAATAAAGATGGAGGCCAAAGGGAACAGCAATGACAGGGCAATAAAAATAGGTAAATGATAAAATGTCAGGAACAGTTATGATGGAGTGTGATAATGAAAATAAAACAGGGACAAAGGGCAGAGGAGGGGAGAGGGAGAAAGGGCGAAAGAGAGGGAGAGGGGAGGAGAGAAGAGAAAGAAGGGGAGGGGAAGAGAGGGAGAGGGAGGAGAGAAGAGGGAGGGAGAGAAGAGAAAGAGTGAACGAGGAGAGGATAATGGAGAAATGGGGATGGGGGCAGAAGAGGAGACGAAAGGGAGAGAGGAAGAGAGAAGAAGAGGTGAGGGAGAATCGAAGAGAGGAGAGCTTGATGAGGTTGGGAGAGGAGGATCAGGTGAAACGGGGAATAGAGGAGATGAAGAGATGATCAGAGGAGAGAAGGAGAAGAGAAGAGGCGAGAAGAAGAGAAGAAGAGGTGGAGAGGAGACCGAGAGGAAGGAGCAGAAGAGGTGAGGAAAGGAGAGACGCGTGGGAGAGAGAACAGATAGAGAAAGGAACAGAGGAAGAGAGGAGGAGGAGGAGCCAAGGAGAGCGAATAACAAAGGAAGAGAGGAAGGGGAGACAGCGAGGAGGCGAGGCACGGGCGGCGGGGCAGCGCTGGCGGCAGAGGCGACCCGGGGAGGGGGGAGGGGGGGCGCTCTCCGAAACGCCGG
>NW_020872045.1:67500-70000 GCF_003789085.1 Penaeus vannamei
GGGAGAGGGAGTGAAGGAAGGAGAGAGAAAGGGAGAGAGAGAAGAGAGGTAGAAGGGGATGGTGAAAGACGGAGAAAGGAAAGCCAAAATACTTTTTTTTTTTTTTTTTTTTTACGGGTACCATTATTAATTTAAAAAAAATAATGCTAACATTAACATAAAAAAATGATAATGATAACAACAATCATCACCATCAACATAATGATAATGCTAATGATTTTGATTTTAACTCCTATAAGGATAATGTTAACACGAATGACATTGATAATAATAACAGCAAATAATAGCAACAAAAGTAGTAGTATTAGTAATAGTAAAAGTGATGATAATGATGATAATAATAGCAATAATGATAATAATAACAACACTTTATATGGTCATTAAATTATGATAATAATGCGAATAATCATAATAATGATAACAATAATAATTACAATACTAACAGTGATAATAATAATAATAACAATGATAACTAATAATTAACAACAAAGATAATGATGATGATATCAATGATAATACTGACAAAAGCAACAATAAAGATACTGAAGAGCAGAAAAGAAAAAGGTGGCAGCAGAGGAAAGGGGAAGAAGGAAGAAGCAGAGAAAAAGAGAAACAAGAACAAGTAAAAGCAGCGGGAGGATAAAATGCTACGTGGCAACTCAGCGTCGGTGAGTTGCCAGCGCGGCTTTAACTCTTAGGGCGAAATTTCTATCTCTTTAACTGGTATTAACCGACGTTGCGGTGTCTCTAATTATTTCCAGCCGCGAGAGATTTACATGTAAACCAACGGTAAACATGACTGCGTGCGTGCGTGCGTGTGTGTGTGTGTGTGTGTGTGTGTGTGTGTGTGTGTGTGTGTGTGTGTGTGTGTGTGTGTGTTGTGTGTGTGTGTGTGTGGTGTGTGTGTGTGTGTGCGTGCGTTGTGTGTGTGTGTGTGTGTGTGCGCGTGCGTGCGTGTGTGTGTGTGCGTGTTGTGCGTGTGCGTGCGTGCGTGTGTGTGTGTGTGTTCATGTGTACTTATGTGTCCTTGTGTGCGTGCCTGTATGTCCTTCTATGCGTATGTGTATTTGCGTGTGTCTGTATCTACATACAAGGTCTATATAAGTACCTTGTCTACATATACCAGTATGTACGTTTGCGTGTGCGTGTGTAGGCGAGTGACTGCCTGACTGTCCCCGGGCGCTAATATATGTGTTCACCTCCCCGTTGAGTTTCCAGCGCGTCGATTTTCACCGATTTTGTTGACTTAGTTGTTTCGCGAGATGGAGTGAAAGCTGTCAAAACATATTCAAATGCATGTTGGTTTCCTCGGACTTTTATTATTAATATTTATTTATTTATTTTATTATTAATTATTTATTATTTATTTTTATTATTAATTAAACATACTCTCGCCCTACGGACATGATCCTGGCTGTGTGTGGGCGTGTCGGTATAATTGTGTGTATGTGTACATATGTATATTTTTCACCGTGTAACATATGTATATTTTTTCACCACTTGCCGTGTACGTAACAATGTGCTAATGTGGGGTGTATATTGTGTTACATATTGATTATATTTTTCACCGAATATGTGACATATGCTGCTCTGAATGAAATGCAGAAAAAAAAATCAATATACTTCATGAATTTCCACATTCTTTTATACATATACTCTAATATTCTGCCACATTTACGCATTTTAAGCATGTGCGTAGGCATGTATGTGTAAGTGTGTAATGTGTATTTTATTTCATATAATATATGTATGGTGTGTAGTATGATGTAAGTATGTTGTATGATGCATATTATGTATGCATTTATGTATGTATGTATATATGCATGTATGTATGTAGGCCTATGTATATGTAGGCATGTATGTGTATGGTATGTAATGTATTGTTGATGTATATATGTATGCTTATGTATGTAGGCCTAATGTATGTATGTAATATATGTATCTGTATGTAGGCCTATGTATTGTATGTATATATGATATGGTATGTATGTAGGCCTATGTATGTATGTATGTGGATGCATGTAGTATTGTGCACATGTGCCAGATGTGCACACGGAGAGCCAGTCATGGAAATCCCCAGAAAGCAATGTGAATTATTCAAGACCTTGCTTGGAGGCGGTGTGTTCATTATGCATCAGGAAAAGATCATTTTGCATTCATACATACATGTGTACACACGCACACACCATTTCTCCGTGCTCATTGCAAGAAATCTTGTGTGAATGTTTTCTTTTTCTCTCTGTGTGTGTGGTGGTGTGAGTGTGTGTGTGCGTGTGCGTGTGCGTGTGCGTGTGCGTGTTGTGTGTGTGTGTGTGTGTGTGGTGTGTGTGTGTGCGTGTCCATGTCCATGTGCGTGTCCGTGTGCTGTGGTGTTTGTGTGGTTTGAGTATGTATGTTTCTGGGCGCGTACGTTTCTGTCTGTATTCCTGTGCGTTTCGGTATTCGCTTGTGCGTTTCTGTCCTTACACGGGGTTTATGTGGCCCGTCCATGTGCGTTTCC
>NW_020872045.1:80000-90906 GCF_003789085.1 Penaeus vannamei
TTGTCTTTCCTCCTTCCTTGCTATTGACTGCTTTTTCTATTTTGTCTCTCCTCCTCCTCCTTGCTATTGACTGTTTTTTTCTTCTTTTTTTTCTTTTGTCTTTCCTACTCTTGCTATTGACTGCCTTCTTTTTTTTCTTCTTCTTTTGTCTTTCCTCCTCCTTGCTATTGACTGCTTTTTTTTTTTTTTTTTTTTGTTGTCTTTCTCCTCCTTGCTATTGACTGCTTTGTCCTTTCGTTCTTTTTTTTCTTCTCTTTTCTCCTACTTGCCATTGACTGCTTTGTCTTTCTGTTTTTTTTTTCTCTCTCTCTCTCTTTTCTCCTTCTTGCTATTGACTGCTTTCTTTTTTTTTCTTTTTTTTTTTGTCTTTCCTTCTTTCCTCCTTCTTGCAAGTGACTGCTTTGTCTTTCTTTATGTTTTTTTCTCTCTTTTTCTTCTTCTCTTTTCTCCTTGCTATTGATTCCTATGTCCTTCTTTCTTTTTTTTGCTTTTCTTTTTCTTCTTCTCCGCGTCCTCCTTCTTGCTATTGACTGCTATGTCTTTCTATCTGTTTTTCTTTCTTTTTATTCTACTCGTCTCTCCTTCTTGCTATTGACTGCTATGTCTTTCTTTGTTTTTTTTCCTTATCTCTTTCCTCCTTGCTATTGACTTCTATGTCTTTCTGTTTTTGTTTTGTTTTTCTTGTCCCTTTCCTCCTTGCTATTGGCTTCTCTATCTTTGTTTCTTTTCTACTTTCTTCTTGTCTAATGTGTGTTTCTGTTTTTTTTTTTTTTTTTTTTTTCCTTCCTTCTGGCTATTGTTCTTTTTCTGTCCTTTTATTTTTATTTTTTTTTTCTTCTGGTCTAATGTCTGTTTTTCTTCTCTCTTTCCTTCTCCTTCTTGCTATTGGTTTCTCTGTCTTTCTCTCTTTTCTAACGTGTTTCTTCAGGTCTAATGTCAATTTTTTTTCTGTTTCCTCCTCCTCGGCGTTAGCTTTCTTTTTTTTTCCTTCAGGTCTAATATCTGTTTCCTTTTCTCTTTCTCTCCCCTTTTGCTTGGTTTTCTCTTTTGTCTTTTTCCTTCTGGTCTATCTTTTTTTTTCTTTTTTTCTGTTTCCTCCTCCTTCTTGGCGCTGGATTCTATGTCTTTTCTTCTTCTTCTTCTCTGTTTCCTCCTCCTTGGCGCTGAATTCTATGTCTTTCTCTCTCTTTTTTTACCCTTTTTCTTTTGGTTTAATGTGTTTCCTTTTTCTCTCCGTCTCCTTGCTACTGGTTTCGTCTTTCGTTTTTTTCCCTCTGGTCTAATGTCTTTCTTTTCTTTTTCTTCTCTGTTTCCTCCTCCTTCTTTTAACCTTTTTCTTTTGGTCCAAAGTTTGTTTCTTTTTTATATCTGTTAATCCCCCAGTGGATTGGATTCTCCGTAGTTTCGTCTTTTGTTTTTCTTCTGGTATTATGTTTTTCTTTTTCTTCTTCTTTACTTCCTCCTTCGTGCAACTGGTCTCTCTCTCTCTCACACACACACACACACACACACACACTCTCTCTCTCTCTCTCTCCCTCTCTCTCTCTTTTTGTTCTAATTTAATTTTCTTTCGTTTCTCCTCCAATTCCTTCTCTTTATTCACTTTCGCCCCCTCCTTCCCATCATTTCCTCGCCTTCTCTTAGTTTTCCTTCACTGCTTATTTTCTGTTCCTTCTTCCCCTAAACATTCCCTTTCTCGTCTTCCTCAGTTTTAGCAGTATCATAATTTTCCTCTCTTCCTTGCATCTCATTTTCATTCCCTACTATCAGGAATAATCTTTTATTATTTACTTATTACTTTTATATTCCCAAAGATAAAATTCATGCACGCATAACTCGGTCAAGAATTACAATGACGTTCTTATGATTAATCAATATTATCATTATTACCTGTGAGAGAGAGAGAGAGAGAGAGAGAGAGAGAGAGAGAGAGAGAGAGAGAGAGAGAGAGAGAAGAGAGAGAGAGAGAGAGAGAGAGAGAATAATGATAATAACAATGATAATAATAACAATAACAATAATAATGATAACAAAATAATGATAGTAATAGATAATAATGATATCACTATTAATAGTACTACTACTAATAAAAATGATAATAGTAATAATGACAATAATGACAGTAGTAGTAGTAATGATAATTATGATTACAACCATAATGATATTGACGCTCATATTACTACCATTTATAATAACAATGATAAAAATGGTGATGATGGTAATAATAATAACGACAATGATAACAGCAGAAATGATAATAAGTAAAGATAATAAGTTACAATAGTGATGATAATCAAGAGAAATAACCAACAAGGTTACCGACGCAGCCAATCCTTGTGGAATGGAAACTAGTGGTCATAGAAGCGAGATTTGGCTGACAGGACCGAAGACCTCCAGTGTCGGATCCCCTATTGAGGTGAATGGGGAAGAACTGGAACAAGTCAAAAGTTCCCAAAACCTCGGTTCTATCGTCTATGAAGATGGAACAGCTACATGGAGGTAACGGCTCGTATTGGAACAGATGCAATGACACTGGGAAGAATGGAAAATATATGGATAGAGAAAGATTTACACAGTAGGATAAAAATGATTTTGCTTCGTGTAGTTTCTTTTTAAGCAACACTACATGGTCGCGAGAAAAGATTAGAGAAACAACTCCGTGCTTACGATATGGTTTGCGGAGGATACTTGGAGTTTCGTGGAGAGAACAGAAGACAAATAAATATAATAAGGAAGAAATCCATCGGAAATCTAGCGACTTTGAGAGCCTGTTTGATAATTTTGAAATCACGAAAATTGAAGTGGTTTGGGCATGTGTCTCGCAGAGGTACTACTATCCGCAAGACATTTATGCACGGCCAAGTTATCGGAAGAGATAGACGAAGACCCTAAAGACAAGATGGATGAAGAGATAGACGAAGGCTAAAGACGATGAAGAGATTGGATCTAAAGACAAGATGGATGAAGAGATAGACGAAGGCCTAAAAGACAGAGGATGAAGAGATAGGACGAAGGCCCTAAAGACAAGATGGATGAAGAGATAGACGAAGGCCCCAAAGACAAGATGGATGAAGAGATAGACGAAGGCCCTAAAGACAAGATGGATGAAGAGATAGACGAAGGCCCTAAAGACAAGATCGAGACGAATAAAGACAAGATGGATGAAGAGATAGACGAAGGCCCTAAAGACAAGATGGATGAAGAGATAGACGAAGGCCCTAAAGACAAGATGGATGAAGAGATAGACGAAGGCCCTAAAGACAAGATGGATGAAGAGATAGAAGAAGCCCTAAAGACAAGATGGATGAAGAGATAGACGAACCCTAAAGACAAGATGGATGAAGAGATAGACCTAAAGACAAGAATGTGGATGAAGAGATAGACGATAAAGACAAGATGGATGATAGACCCTAAGACAAGATGGATGAAAGAGATAGACGAAGGCCTAAAGACAAGATGGATGAAGAGTTTGACGAGAACTCGATGGATGAAGAGATAGACGAAGGCCAAAGACAAGAGATTAAAGAGACAAGATGAGAGATAGACGAAGGCCCTAAAGACAAGATGGATGAAGAGATTGAAGAGATAGACGATAAAGACAAGATGGATGAAGAGATAGACGAAGGGCCCTAAAGACAAGATGGATAAGAGATAGACGAAGCAAGATGGATGAAGAGATAGACGAAGGCCCTAAAGAAAGATGGATGAAGAGATAGACGAAGGCCCTAAAGACAAGATGGATGAAGGATAGACGAACTAAAGACAAGATGATGAAGAGATAGACGAAGGCCCAAAGACAGATGGATGAAGAGATAGACGAAGGCCCCAAGACAAGATGGATGAAGAGATAGACGAAGGCCCTAAAGACAAGATGGATGAAGAGTTAGACGAAGCCCCAAAGACAAGATGGATGAAGAGATAGACGAAGGCCCCCAAAGACAAGATGGATGAAGAGATAGACGAAGGCCTAAAGACAAGATGGATGAAGAGATAAAGACAAGATGGATGAAGAGTTGACGAAGGCCCTAAAGACAAGATGGATGAAGAGATAGACGAAGGCCCTAAAGACAAGATGGGAAGAGAGACGAAGGCCCTAAAGACAAGATGGATGAAGAGATAGACGAAGGCCCTAAAGACAAGATGGATGAAGAGATAGACGAAGACCCTAAAGACAAGATGGATGAAGAGATAGACGAAGGCCCTAAAGACCAAGATGGATGAAGAGATAGACGAAGAAAGATGGAAGAGATAGACGAAGGCCCTAAAGACTAGACGAAGACCCCAAAGACAAGATGGATGAAGAGATAGACGAAGACCCTAAAGACAAGATGGATGAAGAGATAGAGACGGCCCTAAAGACAAGATGGATGAAGAGTAGACGAATGGATGAAGAGATAGACGAAGGCCCTAAAAGACAAGATGGATGAAGAGATAGACGAAGACCCTAAAGACAAGATGGATGAAGAGATAGACGAAGACCCTAAAGACAAGATGGATGAAGAGATAGACGAAGGCCCTAAAGACAAGATGGATGAAGAGATAGACGACTAAAGACAAGATGGATGAAGAGATAGACGAAGGCCCTAAAGACAAGATGATGAAGAGATGACGAAGCCCTAAAGACAAGATGGATGAAGAGATAGACGAAGGCCCTAAGACAAGATGGATGAGAGATAGACGAAGGCCCAGACAAGATGGATGAAGAGTTAGACGAAGATAAAGACAAGATGGATGAAGAGATAGACGAAGGCCCTAAAGACAAGATGGATGAAGAGATAGACGAAGGCCCTAAAGACGAAGAGATAGCGAAGGCCTAAAGACAAGATGGAATGAGAGATAGACGAAGGCCCCAAAGACAAGATGGATGAAGAGATAGACGAATAAGACATGAAAGAGATGACAAGATGGATGAAGAGCGACGAAGGCCCAAGACAAGATGGATGAAGAGATAGACGAAGAGCACTAGCCCTAAAGACAAGATGGATGAAGAGATAGACGAAGGCCCTGGATGAGATGGATGGAGATAGGACGACCAAGATGGATGAAGAGATAGACGAAGGCCCTAAAGACAATGGATGAAGGATGACAAGAAGAGATAGACGAAGACCCCCAAAGACTGTGGGCAGATGATACCAAACAGCGGACAGGAGAGAAAGTGACAGATACCTAGAGAAGAACTGATGACAGGACGAGCTGGAAATCATGTCCACTGGGTGCACCAGCGACCTCCTCAGGGATTAAGGTCTTGATGATGGTGAACGGTAACAATATCCATGATGATGATGATGAGACATAATAATAATGATGATGGTGAGCGATAAACATATTCAGGATGATGTTGATGAGACATACAATCA
Source organism: Penaeus vannamei (assembly GCF_003789085.1). Classification (NCBI taxonomy): domain Eukaryota; kingdom Metazoa; phylum Arthropoda; class Malacostraca; order Decapoda; family Penaeidae; genus Penaeus; species Penaeus vannamei. Next base: position 85,358 of record NW_020872045.1, read on the forward strand.
TGACGACTGTTATTATTCTCAATACTTTAGAAGCAACGAACCTATCTCAAAATGGCGCCTCCGACTCCGGAACGGCGAGGGAAACGAACCTAAAGCGAAAACAAGCCCACTGCTCTCGCTGACGTACCATGGCTGCCATCAGCTCGTGGTATGCGGTTGAGAGCCTCCCTCGAAGCAACAACATATGATTACACCGGAGAGGGAGAGGGGAGAGAGAGCGAAGAGGGGAGAGGAGAAGGTATTGGAAAGGAGATACAGAGAGAGAGAGAGAGAGAGGAGGAGAGGAGAAAAAGAGAGAGAGGAGAGAGGAGGGAGAGAGAAAAGAGAGAGAAAGAGAGAGAGAGAGGAGGGGGGGGAAGAGAAAGAAAGAAAGAGAGAGAGAGGGGGGAGAAAAGAAGAGAGAGAAGAGAAAGAGAAGAGAGAGAGAAAGAAAGAAAGAAGAGAGGGGGAGGAGAAAGAAAGATATTCAAACCTACAGAGAAAGCGGAGAGGCAAATTCCACGGAAAGAGAGATAAAACTACTGAACAGTAATCACGAGTTTGCCTTTGCTCTCTTCGGCAAACTCCGAGAGCAAACAATACTTCGACTAATGATAACGCAACAGTTTGTACAATTATCAAATTCATTAACAATTAGTGGCGAGGGGAGGGAGGGGGAGGGGGAGGCTAATAGTAGGGGAGGGAGGGGAAGGGGAAGGAGATTAAAGAAGGGGAAGATATGAAGGGTAGAGGAAGAGAATGGAAAGGGTGGACGAAGAGAAGGGGAGAGAGGGAAGAGAGAGGGAAAGAAGAGAAAAAGGGTGGACGAAGAGAAGGGGAAGGGTGGGAAGAGAAGGAGAAGAAGTGGGAAGAGAAGGGGAAGGAGGGAGAAGGTGGAGGAAAGAAGGAGAAGGGTGGAGGAAGGGAAGAAGGGGAGGGGTTAGTTTTAGGACGGGGAGTGAGAAGAGAGAGTTGACGGGAGAAGGGGGAAAGGGGGAGAAAGGAAGCGTAAGAGGGGAGAAGAGAGGGGGAGTGAAGGAAGCGAAAGAGAGGAGAGGGAAAGAGGCGCAAAGGAAGCGATAGAGGGGAGAGGAGAGGAAAAGGGTTAGGAGTATAGTCGGTGGGAGGGGAAGATGTAGGATGGGAATGGAGGGAAGGAGGAAGGAAGAGGAGGAGGTGGACTGAAGTGGGGGGAGAGGGCAAATAAAATGATTGGGGGAAAGTAGTAGTTCGGAGAAAGAGAGAGGGGAGAAGCAGAATGGTTAATGATTAATGGTTAAAACAAATAGATATGCCAGGTAGGGGATCCAGAAAAGGGGGACAGAGGGAGAGGAAGAGGGAGAGGAAGAGGGGGGGGGGAGAGGAGAGAGAGGAAGAGGGAGGGGGGGAGAGGGGAATCTAAAGCAATAACCAATACAATATGCTGTATTACGCACTGCTGAACCCATAAATAAAGGGATTACTTTTACATTCTGAAATGATGGAGTTTTGGCTTCGGGTTATGGCCAGTTCTCGGTATTTTATGCACAGGGAAGCGACCCATGCCAAAAGTTGCGAATTTAGGTGACTTTCGATGGATGGCCAGAGGTGGGGGGGGGGGAGGTGGTTTATACGTACGTGATAATGTATGTATGTATGAATGTATGTGTAGGAACATGTATATGTTGATGGTGATGGTGGTGTTGAAAAAAACGATGAAGCTTTTCAGTTGTTTCCAAATATAGATGTCATTTTTTTTTCAACGCCATTACCACTATGCAAAAAAAAAAAAAAAAAAAAAAAAAAAACTGGCAACTCGGCATTGGTTCTGAAGCATTCCGATTTAGCCAAATTCCTTTAAAGAAAACACAATTATAAAAAAACAAATGATAAAACAACAAATGTATATCCGTTTTAGAAATACAAAGCACGAAAACATTAGCATTAATTAAGTATTGTCTGAATTTTGAAATCCGGTGACGAATCGGAATACTCCAGATTCTGGTAAATAGACGCACTATAAATCAAAATTGTCTTGCATACACTTTCAGTACACCATTGATTGACTTTACAAAAACTCTCTTTCTTAGGTTCTCACGTGATAATTGATCTATTTTCGTATCATTTCAAAGTAAAATTATGTAGAGAGAGAGAGCTAGAGAGAGAGAGGAGAGAGAGAGAGAGAGAGAGAGAAAAGAGAGGGAGCGAGAGAGAGAGAGAGAGAGACATACAAGGATTGGGCGAGAGAGTGAGAGAAAGAGAGGGACATAGAGCGAGAGGGAGATAACGAAAGAGAGAGAGAGAGAAAGACATGAGAGTGAGAGAAAGAGAGAGACAGAGACAGAGAGAGACAGAGAGAGAGAGAGAGAGAGAGAGAGAGAGAGAAGAGAGACATAGAAAGAGAGAGAGAGAGAGCGAAAGAGAGAGATCATAGAGAGAGCGAGATAGAGAGACAAACAGACAAACGGAAACAGCAGAGAGTTCAATTCGTCCCCACGAAGCCTCTGCTTAACGTTTTGCGCAAAGCAGATTTGGGGAAGAAATTAAAGAAATAATTAATCAAATGAATAGTAATAATAACAGTAATAAGCCAATACATAGTGATGATTATGATATAATCTCAATGGTAACCATGTTGAAAATAATAACAGCATAATGATGATGGTGATGATGATGATGATGATGAATGGTGATGATTGATGATGACGATTAATGAATGACGATTATGATGACGATGACAATGATTATAATGATGATGATAAAGATGGCAATGATGATGGTGATAATAATAAGAATAACAAAACACTATCAGCACAAATAAAAAAAACAACAAGAAAACAAGAATATCCCGAGATATTTCGAACGAGAAACAATAGCCAAAGAGGTCAAGCAGGGTCAACGGAAAGGTCACGAGGCGAAGGAAGAAAAGAAGGCGAGGGGGAGGAGAGATGAGGGGAAAGGGGAGGAGAGAAGAAAAAGGGAAGGGAAGAGGAAAGTGGAGAGGGGAGGGGAAGGAAGAGGAAAGGGGAGGTGAAAGGAGAAAGAGAGGGGAGAAAAGAAGGTGAGGGGAAGGGGAAGGAGAGAAGGTGAAGGGAAGGGGGTAGGGAGAGAGAAGGTGAGGGGAAGGGGGAGGAGAGAAGGTGAGGGGAAGGGGAGAGAAGGTGAGGGGGAGGAGAGAAGAGGAAGGTAGAGGAAGAGGAGAGGGACAGAAGAAAAGAATAAGGGGAGAAAGGAAGCGAGGGGTCAGGGAGAAAAAACGGAAACAATATCCTTACAAGAGGTGGGGCGGGGGGGGGGGGGAAAAAAAAGGAGTGGGGGCGAGAAGGAAACAATGAGAGGAGAAAAATGGAGGAGGTGAGAAGAGGAAGGGAAAAAGAGAAAAGGAAGGAAGAAGCTAGAGGGAAGAGAAGAGGGAGAGGAAGAAGGGAAAAGGGGACAGACAAGGGAAAAGAGAGAAAGAGGAGGTAGGATGGAAGAAAGAGAGGTTTGAGGAATGAAGGAATGAGAGAAAGGGAGGGAAGAAAGAGAGGGAGAAAATAAAGAGGTGGAAAGAGACGGACGAGAAAAAGAGAGCAAAGAGAAGGAAGAGAGAAAGAGGAAAAGCTAGAAAGAGAGAGGAGGGAGGATGGAAAAAAAGGGAAGGAAGAGTGAAATAGAAAAAAAAGGAAGGAGAGAAAAAAAGGAGAATGGGAAGACGAAAGGTAGAAGGGACAGGAAGAGGGAAGGAGTATAGGAAGAGAGAAAGAAAAAGATAAGGAGAGAAAAAGAAAGGCAAAAAAGGGAGAAGGGGTGCCAGGGGGAGAGCAAACAGGAAGAAAGAAAGAAAATATGAAAAAAAGTTAAAGGAGAGAATAAAAATATGATTCTGAAAAGAGAGATAAAAAACAGGGGAAGTAAAGAAGACGCTAAAAGGAGAGAACAAAAGACAAAAAAAGCATAAAAAGATCCAAAAAGAAGAAGAAGGAAAAAAAACAAGAGATGAAAAAAGACAAAAAAAAAAAACAAAAGAAAAGAAAAGAAAAAGAGAAAGATCTAAAACGAAGGAACAACAAGATATAAAAAAGAAAAAAAACGAAGAAGAAAACACGTATAAAGAGGGAGCAGACTGAGCTTGGTGAAAGGTCAGTCTGAGGGCGAAAGATAATCAGAGCCGAGCCATCTCGAGCCCGCCCACGCCGCGCGCCTCTGGACATGGGTGTGTGTGTGTGTGTGTTTTGTGCTGTGTGTGTGGGGGGGGGGGGAGGTGACGTGTGTGTTTGTATATGCGTGTGTGTGTTTGGGGGGCGTGTGTTTGTGGGGAAGGGGGCGTGCGTGTGTGTTTGTTTATGCGTGTGTGTGTTGGGGGGGCGTATGTTTTTGGGGGAAGGGGGCGTGTGTGGTGTGTGTGTGGTGTGTGTGTGTGGTGTGGTGTGTGTGTGTGTTGTGTGTGTGTGTGTGTGTGTGTGTGTGTGTGTGTGTGTGTGTTTGTGTGTGGCGGGGGGGGGATGTATGTGTGTGTGTTTTGTTTAATGCGTGTATTAGTTGTTTTGTGTGGTGTGTGTGATTCTTTGTTTGTGTGTGGCTGTGTATGCGTGTGTACGTGTATGTGTTTGTATGTATATATCAATGTACATCTTTTATACCAGTGATCCTCAAATTCTGTGTGTGTGTGTGTGTATGTATATATATATATATATATATTATATATTATATATATATATATATATAATAATATATATATATATATATATAATATATATATATCATATATATATATATATATATATATTATATATATTAAATATATATATATATCTATATATATATATATATATATATATATTATATATATATATGGAGAGGAGAAGGGAGAAGGAGAAGAGAGAGAGAGAGAGAGAGAGAGAGAGAGAGAGAGAGAGAGAGAGAGAGAGAGAGAGAGAGAGAGAGAGAGAGAGAATAATAATAACAATCTATACATTATTCCCTTTTCCAACGACGAACGTTTTATCACATCCTATCCCCACCAAAGAAATATACCCCCCCTTGGGACCTGGAACACCGCCCTCCCCCACGTCGACTTCCCCGAGGCTGGGAAATGGTGTATGAGAACGAGCCATTCTATCTATATCTCTTTTGTGTGTGTGTGTGGCGTGCGTCTTCTCTCCCACGCGCTACAGCACAGGTGAAAAGGAACTCCCCCCCTCCCCCCCCGCTCCCTCCCCTCTCCCTATCTCTCTCGCTGCTCTCTCTCTCGTCTCTCGTGCTCTCTCTCTCTCTCTCTCTCTCTGCTCTCTCTCTCTCTCTCGTCCACCCGACTATCTCTCTCTCATCCTGCTCTCTCCTATCTGCTCTCTCCCATCTCTCTCCCCTCTCATTCTCTCTCTTTCCTCTTTCTCTTATCCTCTTTCTCTCTTCTGCTTTCTCTTTTCTGCCCTTTCTCTTCCTCTCCTCTGTGTTCCTCCTCTTTCTCTCGTCTCTCTCTCTCTCTCATCGCATTGTTCTCATGGTTTCTTTATTCTCTATTTCTCTCTCTCTCTCTCTATCGGTCTCTCTCTCTCTCTCTGCTCTCCCCCCTTTCTCTCTCTCTCGCTCTCTGCTCTCCAGTCCTCGTC
>NW_020872045.1:97280-99780 GCF_003789085.1 Penaeus vannamei
TACGATTCTTACTTCCTGAACTGAATTTTTTTAGAAATTAATCGAACTTCGTTTTAAATGAAAATCTCACTAGGAAATCACACATTTCGTTCAGACCAAACTTACGAAATGACTCACTTCGAGCGAAATCTCACTCGGACATACCCTTCCCCTTCGCCACGACCTCGCTCAGAAATGAGACAAGACGAGATGAATCTTTGCCGAGAAATATTCCTTTTCTTCTTCTTCTTCTTCTTCTCTCTTCTCTTCTTCCTCTCTTCTTCTTCTTCGTCTTCTTCCTTTCTTCTTCATGCCTTGGCTTTCTTTCTCTTCTTCTCTTCTTCTTCTTCTTCTTCTTCTTCTTTTTATTTTATTTTTTATTATTATTTATTTTATTTTTTTTTACTTTTTTTTTTCTTTTTTTCTTTTGGCAATCCTGCAACTGGCAACTTTTTAATTTCGTTGTTCCCCGACGGCAAAACCTACGGTCGAAGTGCACGCCAAAAGGGAGGCCAATTTACGGTAGGCGGCAGTAATGAAGCAGTTATAATGGCGAATTGGGGGGGGAGTTGGTGTGTTACGTGAGAAAGGGGGGGGGGAGTTTTGGGGGTTAGGTGAGAAAGGGGGGGCTCACGGATAAGTGCGAGAAAAAGGAGGGTGGGCTCTTAGGGACGGTTGGTTGCGCTTGAGAGGAGGGCGGGGGGATTAAGGCGAGAAGGGGGGCGGTTCGGCTGGTTTTCTATAGGAGGTGGGGGCGGTCAGCGGCGGATAAGGCGAGGTACGGTGGGCTATCGAGTGCAGCATGGGTGGGGGGCGTGGGAGATAAGGCGAGATAGGGGGGGCTTTGCTGGTTCTGGAGGTTCGTGTGCAGGAAGGGACGGCGGGCGAGCGGGGGATAGTAGGCGAGAAAGGTGGTCGGTTGGGTGGTGAGAAGGGCGGGGGTCAGCCAGCAGGCGGAGGGGGATAAGGCGACGAAGGCGCCGGGGACGGCGCGGGCGATAAGGCAGAAGAAGGGTCTGGGGGCGGGCCAGTGGATAAGCGAGAAGGGGCGGGGGTTGGAGTTGGTGAGAAGGGGGCGGGGGGGGGATAAGGCCGAGAAAGGGAAGGTTGGGGTTGGTGAGAACGGGGGAGCGGGGGATAAGGCGAGAAGGGGGGGTTGGGGTTGGTGAGAAGGGAGGGGATAAGGCGAGAAGGGACAGTGGAGGTTGGGGTTGGTGAAGAAGGGGGAGCTATGGAGAGGGAGTTTAGGGTTCGAATGAGAGAGGGGAGGGTTAGGGTGGATGTGAGCGGAGAGGTGCGGTCTTGCGGCGTTGGCTTAGAAAGAGCGGGCCTCTGGAGAGGGGGTTTTGGGCGTTGATGAGAAGGGGGCAGGTGGGGATAAGGCGAGAAGGGGGGGGTGTTGGCGGTTGGTGAGAAGGGGGGGCGGGCATGATTCAGGTGAGAAAGGAAGTTGGGTTGGGCTGCAGAAGGGTGGGGGGTGCGCGGATAAGGCGAGGAAGGGGGTTGGGCGTTGGTGAGAAGGGGGGGGCGGGGATAGGCGCAGAAAGGAGACGGTTGCGTTCGGTGAAAAGGGCGTGTGCTATGGAGAGGGCGGGAGTTAGGCGTTGGATGAGAGGGGGGTTAGGGGTTGCATAATGAGGGGGGGAGTTGGCGGTTTGCTTAGAAAGAGGGGGCTTATGGAGAGCGGGGGTTGGGTTGATGAGAGGGAAGCTGGGGCTGGGGAGAGAGAGTTAGGATGCGGGAGAAGGGGAGAGGGAGAGAGGTAGAAGGGGGAGAAGTGGAGAGAAATGAAGGGAGAGGAGGGGAGAGGGAGAGAGGTGGAAAGGGGAGAGGAGGGGAGGAAGGAAGAAGAGAGAGATGGAAAGGGAGAAGAGGAGAGAAATGAAGAAGAGTGGAGAGATGTGTAAGAGGGAGAAGAGGAGAGAAATGAAGGGAGAGGAGGGGTGGAGGGAGAGAGGTGCAAGGAGGAGAAGAGGAGAGAAATGAAGGGAGAGGAGAGAGTTAAAGGGGAGAAGAGAAGAAAAATAAAGAAGAGGAGAGGAGGTGAAGGGAGGTTTAAGTAGGAGAAGAGGAGAGAAGTGAAGAAGGAGATAGAGGTGAAAGAAGGAAAAGAGTGCAGAGAAATGAAAAGAGAGGATATTAAGAAAAAGGGAGCGATTAAAAGGGACAGGAATAACCTTCAGTTGAGAGTAAGAGGTGGTGGTGGGGGGGGGGGAGCCGAAGCAGGCGAAATGAAACAGGTGGGTGTAAGAAAAATGCGAGGAGGGGTTAAGCGAGGGAAGAAGGGAAGAGGAGGGGGAGGGCGAAGTTGGGGAAGGGGAGGTCATCTAGTGAGGGGAAGGAAAGGGAGAGGGGGGAGGGGCGAAGTCGGGAAGGGGAGGAGGTAGCGAGGGGAAAAAGGGGAGGGAGGGGAGGGGCCGGAGTCGGGAAGGAGGGGCTACGCCGAGGAGAGAAGGGAGAGGAGAGAGGGGGCGGGAGGGGCGCGAGTCGGGAAGGGGGGTAGAGAGGCGGAAGATAGGAG
>NW_020872045.1:104780-109780 GCF_003789085.1 Penaeus vannamei
TCCTGTTTCCCTCCTTCTTGCTACTTAATTTTCTTTGTTTTCCTCCTCCTTCTCTCCCCATCCACTCATCACCATCCTTCTTCACTCCGTTACTCCTCCTTCTCCTCCGCTCCTTCCTCCTGCTTCTCCTTCTCCTTCTCTTCTTCCCTCTCCTCCTCATCATCTTCCTTCTCCTCCCTCCTCTTCCTTCTCCCCTTCCTCCTGCTCATCCTCCTACTCCTCTTCCTGTTCATCCTCATCATCACCATCTTCCTCCTCCTCTCCTTCCTCCCACTCCTCCTCCTCCTCCTCCCCTTCCTCCACCTCTTCCTCCCTCCTCCACCTCCTCCTCCCTTCCTCCTTCCTCCTCTTCCTTCTCCTCCCACTCCCACTTCCCCTTCCTCCACCTACTCCTCCCCTTCCTCCTTTTCCTCCTCTTCCTTTCCTCCCACTCCTCCACCTCATCCTCCCCTTCCTCCACCTCCTTCCTCATCATCATCATCACCTCCTCCCCTCCCCTTTCTCTTCTCCTCCTCCTCCTCCTCTTCCTTCTCCTCCCACTCCACCTCCTCCTCCCCTTCCTCCACCTCCATCCTCCCCTTCCTCCACCTCCTCCTCATCATCATCATCATCTCCTCCTCCCCCTCCCCCTCCTTCCCCTCTCTTCCTCATAATTTTAACATGAGCCACAAACCATAAAACAAAGACTGCATAAAAGAGATTAAACGCCTCCCCCTTTCTCTGTACACACGGACCCCCACGCACACATAGGCACGCACATAGATACATACATATACCTAGGGCAGGCATGTAAATGTTTGTTTAAGAGTGTTGTTGGGTTGGGTTGGGTTGGGGTGTGTGTGTGTGTGTGTGTGTGTGTGCGTGCGTGTGCGTGTGTGTGCGTGTGCGTGTGCGTGCGCGATGACGTGCGTGATCTCCGTGTATCTGCAATTACTTTGCATGTGACGTGTGTGTTTTGTGTGTATAAGGCGCCTGTATGTGTGTTTTTCCGCTTGTGTGTGCGATGGCACTCTTCTACACGCACATAAACACATGACACTCACGCCAAAATACAAGCACAAATACACACTCGCACATGTACACACACACAGCCCATACTTATATGTGTGTGTGTGTGTGTGTAAGGCGCCTGTATGTGTGTTTTTTTCCGCTTGTGTGTGCGATGACCCCGCATGGCGACTTCTCCCCGCGACCCAGAAGTCATCCTTCGGCGACGCAACACGACCCTGCAACTCGCACAACGCAGCCGTCAGGAGCTGCGACAGGCCATTGTGGATCGAGTCAGCACTGCCAACCACAGCGCTGGCTGACACCCTCGCGGGGACAGGGCCGGTTGATGCCATCCTCTGATGAGGGGTGGTAGACGGTGGGAGAGGTAGACTGATTGATAAACGGAGGATGGGTTAGAGAGAGGGGGGGGGGGGAGGACGAGAGGGAGGATGAGAAAGAAAGACAGAGAGAGCAGACAGAAGAGAGAGGAGAGGAGAGAGAGAGAGAGAGAGAGAGAGAGAGAGGGGGGAGGGCAAGACAGACATACACACATACAGAGAGAGAGGGGGGGGAGTGGAACAGACAGATAGAGAGAGAAGGGAGACAGATAGGAGTGGGCAGAGAGAGAAAGGGAGAAGAGAGAGAGACAGAGTGGAAGGGAGGGAGGGAGAAGGCAGAGAGATAGAGAGAGGAGTCGGCTGATAAAGAAAGACAGAGAGAGCAGACAGATAGAGAGAGAGAGAGAGAGAGAGAGAGAGAGAAGAAGAGAGAGAGAGAGAAGAGAGAGAGAGAGAGAGAGAGAGAGAGAGAGAGAGAGAGAGAGAGAACAGAGAGAGAGAGAAATAAATAGATACGATAGACAGATATGGAGAGCGAGAGTCAATGGCAACAATCAGCCACACCGACCACAATGGAACACCGCACTTTAGTTTTCAACATGTTGTATCATGTTGCAAAAGCGTTGCATGGCTCATGGCATTTCATAAGCCGTGCATAACATATCATCCACGAAGATAAATACATACATAAAATATTAGAAACCGTTCGGTAGTTTCCAAGACACTGTATATATATATATATAGATATATATATATAATATATATATATATATATATATATATATATATAGATATATATATATATATATATAATATATAGATAGATAGATAGATAGATAGATAGATAGATAGATAGATAGATAGATAGATAGATAGATATATGGATTTATATGATGATTTTTTTTTTTTTTTTTTTTTTTTTTACGTTCATGTGGAATTATAAATGTAAATATTATTCCGATGAACATGTAATTCATTATCGAAAAAAATGGTGAGGGCAAAGCCATCCTACATAATTAATCATGTGATTAATCATATATTTAAGTAATTAAGCCGTTCTGTGACACACTTTGACATTCACAACCATCACCGCTCTCACCTCTACATTTCTCTAAGTTTCATCCTTCTCTTCCATCCTCTTTCACAGAAAACTCGCGTGAAGAGTATAATTAAATAAAGAAAAACAAACAAACAAACATATAAGCTGTAAAACGCCATTTACAAACAGGTGAAACTGTATCGAGTTCTGAAAAAAGCTTGTTATACAAAGGTCACGTCAGCAATATCAAAGGTGTGTTGACAGGCACTGGAAAACAGCTGTGGCACCTGGACCTCGCTATTGTGCGGCGCGCTGTAAACACACACAGATACGTACGTGCTTATGTAAAGTACTTCTACAAATCCGTTTATAAAACAGATACATAGATGATTACGTACACATAGTAATGGAAAGACTTACACAAATAAAGATGCACAGATGCATATGTACTTAAATGCACACCACACACACACACACACACAACACCAACAAACCACACCTAACACATCTTCGACACACACCACACACACCAACACACAACAACACACCACACCGCTACTTGACAAATCGAGCGGAGTTAGTATACTATAAAAATAGTAGTATATATATCAAGGTATATATATATAGTAGTATGTATTATAATATAAAAATTTAGTAGAACATAGTATTATCTAATAAAACTGCATAAGTTTAAAGTTGATTTATATCAATTAGAAAATAACTATAATTGAGTTTATGAAAGTTTTGATACTGTCCGCAATGTTTAAAAGACNAGAGAGAGAGAGAGAGAGAGAGAGAAAGACAGAGAGAGAGAGAGAGAGAGAGAATCCGACCTTCCTCCTGTTGTTCTGCAATATCGATAGCAACCATAAACCGCCTTGATAGAAAGCCAAGTGCCAATCATCAATCACAGTGCTTGATGGATTAAGTTGAGGATGATATATCACTATTTTGTAAACTGAAAGTCATAAGCAGTAGCGATAACTACAAGAATTACGTAAAATGGATAAATGGATAGATAAAGCCATACGGAAAGGCGTGCAAAAAGGAGGAAATCTTCATTATCGAGGGGCACGTAGCTAATTAGAATATGCTGGACGTAAAGTAAAAATAAACATGATTTCGTCTTCAAAAAAAATGAAGGGAAAAGAAAAGAAAGAAAGAGAGAAAGAAAGAGAGAGAGAAAAAAATCCTCCGTACCAATCTTGTAACCCTTGAACACGATAATAAAGAAGAAAAAAAGAAAGAAAAAAAGGAGGTAATCCAGCATGCGCGGATTCATCGAATGGCCGTTCGCGTAACTCGCCCCGTCCTCAACCCCTGCGGCAGCGCTGATTTACCGCCTCCTACCTGATCATTACCACCGCGTCGATATATACCTCCGGAGCGTTTTCCTAGCGCCTCACAGTGTAATTTATCCTTCTAAATAATGGAGAAAAGACCCAAATGCTGTATGTCTTTGAATTCCGGCATTCGCGAACTGCCGAGACGGTAAATAGCACTCCTAGGTTAGCAAAATGTCTATACTGTTCAGGTATGCGGCAAATTGTACCTCTGTTGCACTGCAATTGAGACTACGGGAATTACCCTTACTAAGTGCTATTTCAGTCTATACTATTTTTGTTATTAGTAGTCATCGTGATTAAATGGCGATGATAGTAATAAAGAGCAATAGTAATGATAGTGTTATAAAGTTAGTGACGATGATACTGATAATAATGTTAAAAATAGTAATGATGATGTTGATAATAATGCTGATGATAACGATGATGATGGTGTTGATGACGGCAATGATAATGGTAATGATAATGATAATAATAACAACAATGATATTAACAATGATAATGATGACAATACTAATATTAATAACATTAATAATGATGATTATAATGATAAAAATTATAGCAATTATGGTTGTTATTATTATTATCATCATTATTACTATCATTATTGTTTTTATACTATCATTACTATTATTGCTATCATTATCATTATCACAATCATCATTATTATCGGTATCATTATCATAACCATTATCGTTTTTACTATCATTATCAATACTATTATCTTTATCATTATTATCACCATAACTGATGTTAATATTATTATCATCATCATTATTATCATCATTATCATTGCTGTTGTTGTTATTTTTACCATCATTAAATGCTATTATCATTATTTTTCATATGACTAATGATGATAACAACTAAAAACAATAATGATAGAGATGATGATGCTGATGGTGATGATGATAATATTGATAATTATAATGACCATAATGAAAATGATAATCATAATAATACTGACGATGATAATGATAATGATGATAATAATAGTAATAATAATGATAATAATAGTAATAATAATGATGATGATAGAAAGACTAATAATGATAGTAATAATAATAATAGTAATAATAATAACAACAACAACAACAATAGTAATAATAATAATAATAATGACAGTAATCACCATCATCTTGATAACGATGATAATGATCTCTCTTCTGTAACGATATCGCAAGGTACAAGACAGATCCGTGGATGTCAATCATTTACTCATTATCATTACTTTCGCAAGGAAATTCGCTGATATATATAGTTAGATACGTTATCTATATCTTATGTGGA
>NW_020872045.1:142675-147675 GCF_003789085.1 Penaeus vannamei
AGAGAGAGAGAGAGAGAGAGAGAGAGAGAGAGAGAGAGACTGACTGACTTTGCCTGTGTGTGCATATTTAGAAAAAGCAATAATTATCTAAATTACAAATAAATACCATTATTCAAAGTTCACCAATAAATATCTTCTTTTACTTCATAAAAAATAAATAAAAAATAACAGCTATAATTCAATATGCACACTATTTTCTCTACCTGCTTGGCATAACAATTACTTTCTTGCTCTCCTGTTCATGGTGGCCGAACACTGTGGACAATACCATTTTCCTTTTGGTGGAGCCGTAATACCAACACATGGGTAATGGAACCATTCCACTGGACACTTTGGGTTATCACAAGCAACCATGTCACCGTAAGATACTTGATTACAGACGCAATATCTTGGTTCATTGGGATCATACGTCCAATCTGGATTTTCTGAATTGGGATCAATAAGTGCATCTTGAAGTAAGTCTTCTGAGGGTGCAGGCGAAGCTTCCATAACAGCAGGAGCTGTTAGGCTACTGGTCGACCCCCCGTGCTTCTTTTTCTGCTTCTTGTTGCTGGATCCAGTGCTTGTGCTACTGCTACTCGTTGTTGTAGCTGTCTCCTGGGGAAGTGATGACGCTGCAAGAGCAGTTTGGGCAGCATTTGCTAGCTCGCTTCCAATGGAGAATTCTGTTGGATGAACACCTGAGGTGACTGCATCATATGATGCCTTGAGGCTTGCTGTACGACGACCCTGTTGCATCTGTTGTGTAGCTGCTATTGCTTGAGATGCTGCTGCTGCAATAGCATTACTGCCAGCACCCATGTGGCCCAGCGTGTAGGCAATAGTTGATGAAGATGGAGGGGATGTGGATAAGCCTGTCGGTAAGCTGGGTTCTATTCTTTCTTCTTTCTTGATGATTACTGTGGAAGATGAGGACTGCCGACGCTCAGAATTACGATAACTGTGCGTGACATTTCGGTTTTCCTTCTGGTTGTCTCTGATAGGCTCATCTAACTCAAGAGACCGCTTCTCTAACACCTCAGTGATACCAGGACTGTCAGCTTCAAGTTCACACTTAAATTTCTCCAATTCTTGGTCAAGCTTCCTCATGTAGCGTTCTAAGAGATCGTGCATGTTGGTTGCAACCTGCACCTTTTCTTCTGCGTCATCCAACAATTTGTAATATTCTTTCCGGATCTTCTCATACTCCGCCTCTCGTTCCTGGGGTTTCATCTTCTTGGCATTGCCGAAGAAAATCTTGATCTGCTCCTCCAGCTGGTCAGAGGTGTTCTGGATGCCTAGGTCTAACTCACGCAGATCCGTCGTCCTGTCTCGTATTTCCTGAGGTATTTGTTCAATGACCTCGAGGAAATCTTCGAGGTACAGCATACTGGCTCGAGTTTAAGTTTTCCGTCTTGGCAATCGTCAAAAATGAAATTCTTTATTCCATTTCAATTCAACGTGATGTACACAAATCCCAACGATGTAAATAAAACGTTTCTCGACCGATCCTCCTCTGTGATTGGTCCTAAAAGACAAAAACAAAATCGAATCTCTCACCTCATTGGCCGAAAATCGTGTAAACAAAAGGCAAAGACTGGAACACCATTGGCTGAAAATCATAGTGTCCGTATGCAAGGATTAACGGATTCGACTTCGTCATTTTGTATATGTGGTTAATATGTTACATTGATTTAACAAGTTCATCAGAGAGACCTAATTTATAATGATGAATAAAATATTCACCAGAATGACAATCGAAATAAGTATGACAACTCAACTTTTTGTTTGAAAAACACTACAGGAGAGGGAGAGAGGAAGAGGGAGCGAGAGAGGGAGAGGGAGCGAGAGAGGGAGAGGGAACGCGAGAGGGAGAGGGAACGCGAGAGGGTGAAAGAGCGAGAGATGGAGANATAAACCTACCCCCCCAGTTCCTTCAAGGAGGTGTGTTCAGTAATTAAAACTGTGGAACGGCCCTCTTAAGTGTTGGATTTATGTCGGTTGTTTGAATTTGTTATTGGGCGCGTAAACGTGTTTCTGCTGTAGTTTGTGGAGGAAGTAAGAAAGAGGAAGGTAGAGCGTATTTTGATTTTATGCCCCGAGAGCCATGCTGTTAAACCGGAGGGTGTTCTGTGTTTGACCGCCTGAGAGAGAGAGAAGATGAGAGGAAAGGTGAGACGAGAGAGCGAGAGAGGGAGAGAGGTAGAGCGAGAGAAGAGAGAGGAGAGAATGATGATAGAGGGATGACAGAGGAGAGGAGCAGAAGGAGAAGAGGAGGAAGAGAGACCGGAAATCAAGGAGACGAGAGAGAGAGAGAAGAGGAGAGACGAGAGAGAGATGGAGATTAATGGGTATTTGTAGGGGAAAAGGGGACAACAGAAACTGGGAGAGAATATACAACACACACACACACACACCATATGTTTTATACATAAAGTTTGTTCCTGTCACTATAACCCGGTAAGCAAGAACATGCGTCACAGAGCAAGAGCTCAAAGACAATAGCGGGAGTCAAGCCGGGATCTCGCAATGGCTTTCATCCCACACCTGACCAAGATGTCCTCATCTGAACAGCAGGGGCGAAACTGATCTGTTTTCTCATGAAAAGTGTAGGTGATTCAGAAAACCCACAATTAAAGATACATGATTATACATCCATATTCTTTGTGTATTTGGCAGAGTGAACGTTGTTTGATTGATTTATATAAATGAGATGGAGAGATATAGAAGAAATAATAATAAATCAAATCAGCGACAGTTCGCAGGATAAAAAGCATATTGTCTCTTTTCTCAAGCCAGTTAGACGGAGGGCGCCGCCATGGGATGATGCCAGACATTCAACGCAACCCCACGACGTGCCATTTCCTCCAAGGACGTCTGCAACCATGAACCTCCTACCCACCTGTGGCTCGCAGTTCTACAGAGGCGCTTTGGACGTGCAACCCACAAGCCTTTTTTCCTCTTCCTTGCCCTCCATCCACCATTCCACTCGTGATCAAGTTCTCCAGCATCTCTCTTCTCATAACGTGACCAAAAGCTTCAGTTGTCTTCCTGTGTCCTCATCAACTCCTCGTTCTCCATCTCGAAGGCTGCCTCGTTCGTCAGTCTGGAAGTCCATAAGACCTTCGTCAGTCTCCTCCACGGCCACATTTCCATTCCCTCCGGCCGCTTCACCAAAGCCGCTGACAAAGTCCAACTTTCAACACTATATAACAATGTTGACCAAATGTGTGCTTTTATGAGTTTTTCCTTGTGTTTATGGAGAGCTTTTTGTTTGTTAGAAATTTCCAGAGCTTATTTTGTTTATTGGAAATTTCCTTATTCTTATTTGTCTCATAATTTCTGCCTCACGGCTTAAATCTTCTATCACCATACTACCTAAATGTTTAAAGCTCTCTGCCTGATCCACTGCTCGGTTTCCACGCCTCAAGCCAGTTCTTGGTCCTGGTGCAACCTTCGACATCCCCATACATTTTGTCTTTCCCACACTGGTCGTCGGTAATTTCCTTGCCTGGCATTAAAGTAAAAATGCGATAATTTATTCAAATAAGTAAAACAAAAGTACAGTAAAATATATATTGGGTATTTGATTGCTAAACAAATGACTGCTAAAGCATCGAAAGTAGGCCAGTGCAACCCCCGGCCAGAAGAGAGCTTCCGTAAGGATAGCAAACAGCAATAGGGGGAACGCGTTATTTTGCTTGATTCTGGTTTTGATTTTCGATGGTTTTTGCTCAGGTTAGGATGAAATTTTCTTTTCGATTCAAGATAGTCAATAAAGGTTTATATTTTGTCATGTAAACGTATTTTTTCATCAAAGCTAAAAAGGTCATAGGGGGCCCCGAAGGGACAAAGTCCTGGGCCCCCAAATGTCTAGCTTCGCCACTGAGGTTTACTACCCTCACTATCATGGTTATTTTTATTATTGTTATAATTATTATCATAATTTGATTCTTCTAGTTGTTGCTGTTGCTGTGTTGTCATTAGAATTATAGTACTATAGTTAGTTGTTATTATGATTTGTAGTAGTATCGTTCTCGCTACTCTTATATTTTTTGCTATTATTGTTGTTATTACAATTGTTGTCGTGATTATCATTTAAATCATTATTAATGTCATTATTATTATTGTTGTTTTTGTCGATGTTATTATCATTATTACTCTTGTTATTATCATCGTTATTTTTTATTATTATCATTATTATTGTTATTGTTATTATTAACATTATTATTATTGTTTTTATTAATAATATTATGATTATTGTTATTGTCATCATCATCATCATCATCAGCTTCCTCACCATCATTATAATGAATATCATTGTTATTGTTGTTGTTGCTGATTATTGTTATTATTGCTATTATTATCAATTGTTTTTAATATTATCAATATTTTTATTATTATCTTTATTATTATTATTATTGGCATCATTATTAACTATCATTATTCTTATTCTTATTCTTATTATCATCATAATTATTATTATTATTATTATTATTATTATTATTGTCATTATTATTATTATTATCATTATTAGCATAATCATCTTTAAAAAGTTACCTTTTAGTAGAAACAAATATATTCAGCGAAAGAATAATTAAGGTAAACCATGATTCCCACATTGAAAATATGTTTTTTTTTTTATGTAACTAAGTATTCCATCCCTAAAATACATTAATATATGAATGTATACACGGATCAGGACGGGTTAAAACAAACTTTTTAGTTAAATATTCAGTAGAAGATTGGCGGAGCATTATAATAGAAGTAGTAATTGAAAATTCCTGTAAAAGAAGTAATAAAAAAGTGAGCTTCTCAATCAACCGTTTCAAAATTTAAATTTCCTATCATACAAACGAATTCTAGATCACTCGTAACTGAAGTTGACGAATTATGATTAATATTTCGATAAAAACAAATATAAAAACTTGAAATCAGAAATTCATTCCGCAATATAACCTATTACTCTTCTTTCCCTTGCCACCCTTATTAAAGTTCACTATAAGGTTGGTGCAACAGTG
>NW_020872045.1:152675-155175 GCF_003789085.1 Penaeus vannamei
GGGTCATAACGTCATCACTTTTCCTTAGGGAATTTATTTTAAGTATCATTTACAGCCACGAGGGTTGTCATTCGGCTGTCAGGTGTCTCAGGGAAGCTGACCCAAACCGCTCACCATTTCATTCATTTATGTACTAATTAAAGTACCATTTTTATGATTTTGCATAGTAGTTGATTAATATTGTTTATTGTTGTTAGTGTGATTTTTTTTTTTTTTTTTTTTTTTCGTGCTGTCGGATCGGTGATTATTTTAATTGCTTGCAGCCCACATTCCCACCCAAGTCTACATACCTGACCCCCCCCCCCCCATCCTCACCCATACCTCTTTTACCATAGCCTCCCGCCCACCCACTCCTCCCCTTTGCTTATTTCTTCGAACTCCCACGCCATTCTCTTTCTTTTTACTCTCGCTCTTACTTTGACAAATTACTAATGACTCTAAAACTAAAGAATATCTATCAGCATTCTATTTTCTACTTGTATGCTATACTCTGACTTACTCATTTCATAACTCACCGATTAACTAAAACTCATCTACTCACCACTCACGCAGCCGGATGCGCACATCGTCCCGCAGAAACCTGTTAATTGCACAAGAATTACCTGCGTACTGTTTCCGGAAGATAACAGACTTGCACCAATCGTGTATTCTTGTCTTACATTACGTTCTATCATGCAAATGTTGTCTTGAGAAAGCATATTTTTATGTAATGAGTCGCTCCCGAAGTATGAGGACTGCATTACCTGTTTTCATTATCACTCTGCCTCAAATTGCTGTTGGTGACGTGTGATAAACAACTTCAATGAAATGAGATACATTTACTATTAGTCAGGCGTATACCGTATGCACTATTGCACTGCACACTTCTGAAATCTGCATTGTTGCATTTTTTCTTTTTTCCAAGGAAGTTCGTTGTTCAAGACAAGTCCTTGCGGAGTGCAACACCTTTTGCTTCCTTGTAGTTCTGCACAATGCTTATCTCTTGTAGATTTTCATCTCCTGCTATCTGAGGCAATTGCAACTCAAGCAAGTCCTCGTGGACTATTGCAATTGTCGCCCTAAGCATGTTCCTATGTCTATCCTTGGACAGTGCATTAATGAGAAAAAAATATAAAAATTGAAAAATCATGCAAATAATTGAATTAACACTGTCATTGCAATGTGATATATTTTGATTATATCTTAGGGCCCTTGCTATAACACAACCCCCCCCCCCCTTTTTTTTGCCCTTCTGTCTCACCCTGTCTCTGCCTCTGGTGTACTTCTTTCAGAGAATGTCAGCACCATCCCGTCGAGGGCGACGGTTAGTAGCGTATTCTGAGCAATCCCCTACCAAGTTCCTAACCACCCAGCGATAGGACCGACCCTGCTCTTGAATGCTTCGACAGTTGACCGAGGGCAGCGGCCTGACCAGGTCAGCCCCCTTGGGGCTCTCCCCACTCGCGTTACCGCTCGGCGCGCCCCTTGCCCACAGCTGCACTGCATGAGACAGCCCGCGCCACGCTACCTATCACTATCAATAAACAGCTGAACAAGAATTGTGTCTCCATACACCCACCAAATCAGGGCAAAACAAAACCTAAACACCTCCCTCTCTCTCTCTCTCTCTCTCCTCTCTCTCTCTCTCTCTCTCTCTCTCTCTCCTCCTCTATTGCTCTCTCTTTCTCTCCTCTCTCTCTCTCTCTCTCTCTCTCTCTCTTATCATCCCTCTCTCTCTCTCTCTCTCTCTCTCCTCTTCTCATTATCCCCGCTCCTCTCCTCTCTCATCTCTCTCTCTCCTCTCTCTCTCTCTCTCTCTCCCTCTCTCTCTCTCTCTCTCTCTCTCTCTCTCTCTCTCTCTCTCTCTCTCTCTCTCTCTCTCTCTCTCTCTCTCTCTCTTCTCTTCTCTCTCTTCACCCCTCCGCCTCTCTCTTTCTCTCTCTCTCACTCACTCTCTCTCTCTCTCTCCTCTCTCTCTCTCTCTCCTCTCTCTCTCTCTCTCTCTCTCTCTCTCTCTCTCTCTCTCTCTCTCTCTCTCTCTCTCTCTCTCTCTCTCTCTCCTCTCTCCTCATCTCTCTCTTTCTCTCTTCTCTCTCACTCTCTCCTCTCTCCTCTCTCTCTCTCTCTCTCTCCCTCTCTCTCTCTCTCTCTCTCTCTCTCTCTCTCTCTCTCTCTCTCTCTCTCTCTCTCTCTCTCATTTAATTATCTATATGTCAGCAGGTGTATATCGGTCTACTTGTATGTCAATTTGTGTCTATATTTACATACAGCCATGGCACAGAGTACTAGATTTGACATTGCAACTTCAAAGCGTTTCTTTCAATAAGGAATAGTCTTTCTTTTCTAGTGTTTAGAAGTAATTACCAACTTACACATGCCTGCGCCATTTTAAAGGAATTTATAAAATGAATATACGAGTATGTGGCAAATAGAGACCTCCTTCGCCCAAAGAAATCTAATTGCAAACCACAAGCACTTGAATTTCTGAGAAATGAAAAGGTTCGTTACAATTGGATAAGAA
>NW_020872045.1:162675-165175 GCF_003789085.1 Penaeus vannamei
GTGAGGCGCAGTTTAGCACACCTCCCCCCCCCCTGATCTGCCACTATCTGCTCTTTCATGCTTTCACAGTTCTCTTTAATGAGTATTAGACATAATAGCAATCATGATTCAGTTTGAGAGGATATTTGATATATTATTATATAAAGTTCTTGTATTACAATCAGAGCAAACAAAAGTGCAACAACCGATTCATTCCTCCTTTACAATGATAAAAGAAAAGAGCTAGTATTCATATTGAAAAAAAGGCACATGCATATCTACTTAGAAATACAAGATTATTCCCTTATGGCAACCACCAAGGAGAAAAAAAGACGAGAACACCTATAGAAGTAAAAAGGAAACTGCGAGAGATTCATAAGGAAAATTTAAATAGATATTCAAAAGAAAAAAAGAAAATAACAATACTGCTAAGAGAAAACATAAAATAATGGAAATGAAGATGATAAGAAAGAATATAACAAAAATACTTAAAGCGGGACAAAGTCGGTCGAATTAGACTCTATTTTGTACACAGTGAAGAAAGCACGTTGAAGGAGATCCTGTTATTTGAGGTGAGAGATAACGGTGATTTAAGCCACATTTCCTTGTGCAAAGTGTTGTCATATGTCCAGAGAACACCAGAATATCAGACATCGCCATTAGACATGCGTTCATGATGTTAAAGAGGCAGAAACAGGTCATTTGAACTCCGGGGAAAACATGTTATTCTTGACAAGTATTGAGAAGTACGTTGTTTTGGGAGACTTTTCTCGTTAACACGTGTTTTTCATGTTATCTTTGCGACCTTAGGGTAGTGTGAGTTGCCTACATTTGATTCAGTTTTTGTTGTTGGCGTTAGGATAACTGTTAATTATTATTATTAGGAATTTTGCTCTGTTTGTGGTCGAAAGCGCTATTTTTTGTTTGGTATTTTTCTGTTGAGTTTTTACTTATTTTTCATGAAGATTTGGTTATATTTTGTATAGAAAATATATGTCGAGTATCCATTGTTGCTGTAGAAGTAAGTAAGTAACACAGTCCAACAAAAGATGTGTGTAAAATAAGAAATGAGTTTACTCTTCAAGGAAGAGATGAAGTCCCCGACTACCGCCAACAATGTTGGGGGATCCCGTGGGGAATCTGGGGTTGGGGTGTGATTTTCGTTTTTACCATGCATTTTAAAAAGCAAAAGATTGTGGAAAATTGAAAATCCAAGCCAAGAATAGTATTTCACATGACAAAGAATAAAAAAATATAAAAACCTGAGACAAAGTTCGGCCATGGATGATTTGACAAGGTGTTGCGCAAATGAACGAGTGAGTGAACTACATCTTAAACACACGAACTACCAGAAGGATTGCTGTATGAGCCAAAAACCCACCCAACCTGGGTGCTACGCCCCTGGACCCCCTCCTGATTGCCATATTTCCCTACCAGGGGGCTTTGCCCACGGACCCCCTCCCAATTGCCTTATCTCTATACCAGGGGGTCCGCCGCCAGACCCCCTCCCGATCATCCAATTCCCTACTGGTGCCTCTAGATCGCCACTGACTATATTTAGAAATACAAAATGAGTTTACCATAAATTGATGGGACACCATAAATAAACTTAGGAATTGACGAACCACTGACGATCGAATTCACCACAAAGTTGGAAAAAAATCGGAAACACAAGTAGCACTGTAAACAATCCACCTTAGAACAAACAACGGGAGCTGTGGCAACAGAACTCTCAAATTTGCTAGGAGAGGGCAGTGATGGATGGAATATGGACGTACAATGTGTTTCTAATGAAACTATGGTATGTATATGGTAAATTCGATCACATCGTGTATTTAAGGAATGAACATTTGATAAATGTGTATTTCATTAAAATTTCATATAGATAAGAATGCAGAACCAGATTTTACTACAGTGCACTTATAAGAAATTTGCCATGACGTCACGAGCAACATGCGCCAAAACAGTTCATGTTGAGTTCCCGTGCAGCTAAGTGGTTCGCTGCGATGTGAGGAGGGCTAGACTTTGTCACTGAGACGCATGGGGACTTAGTCTCTGCAGCATTCTGCGTGCCACATTTTCGTTGATTAACTCAAATAGGTTCGCTTCTGCAAATTAATATTGATAGCAATGAATGTAGTTTTTCATTGCCAACAAGGCTTTGATCTTCAATTTTCTCCTAGTCGGTGCAGTCCTATCGTAACCTTAACCGGCTGGCTTTGTGTCTGGTATGAATTGTCTCCTGGAGCCATAGGCATGATGTTCCTTTGGTTAATTGCCTAGCCCTTACCCTTTATGGGGTACCCTGAAGGGTAGGCTGTTACTTTTCCAAATTTTATATAGGCTCACCATGGCCAATAATGAGGATTCTTTACCCTTGACAAGGGCATTAAGAATTGCCCTTTCATGAAGTAGCTTATCTAAATTTGATTATGTTGGATTTCTGACCTCTGTCCCTCCTTTGACCACGGCTCAAACCACTGATACTAATACCCCTTCCTCAATGTTTACTGACAACTCC
>NW_020872045.1:184973-194973 GCF_003789085.1 Penaeus vannamei
GAGTCTCCATTCCGCTTGGTGATAACAAACCCGTCGCTCGCAGATACCTCGTTATCAGCGCGAGCGAAAATGGCGTATGAATGCTTAGATTCTTTAAGAACCAAAGTGGAAAAGGAATATGAATCAAAACTAAAAGCTGTGCAGCTAAAAAAAAAAAAAAAAAATGCCCATACTGTCTGTCTGCCGAAATCGAGATCGACGATCCTTCAAAATATTGAATATCCCGATATGTAAGACTATTTGATCAACACATCAGGCAATAAAAATCATTTCATGATAACATAATTTGTTATAGTAATCTGTGAATTTTGGTTATATGTTATTTTTCTGTGAAATCAGTGCCATTACCTAACATCACTTTTCTTCCTATTTACTAGGTGTTTAAATAAAAGGGAAAATGAAGTGACTTAAAGGCCTACATGCGCACAACAAATTTGGTTTCTTCTGAATGCTTGGTATCTCCTTAGCTAGGCTTCTTTTCTTCCCTTTTTCATTTTTTTAACAGTATGACTGGTTTGTTTTCATCTAAAGGACAGTGCTTGGGATAATGTCTGGGTGAGTTGGATCCGAGGATGGTTTTTCTGTAAATGAAAATTATGATGAACCAATTTATTTCAGAAAAATGTAAAATTACTGTTATGCTTTTTGAAGTGTATTACTGCTGCCAAAACCTAATGTTGGCAATGTTGACCTTGATGTTGAGAGTGTAGATGGATAGAGTTTGAAAGTGATTATCTGCCTCTAGAATTTGAAAAGGTGTAAAATATTAATATGTAATAAAATGTACTGATTAGATGTAAACATAGTTTCCACCAGGCCCCCAAGCACTTCCATCAGTGTTCCTGTGTTTCATGGCCTGTTCACCCATCACTTCCATTTTTCAGGTTTCTTTTTGAGATCTGGGAATATATGAAAGGTTAAACCTCTCTTTCCCATATGTTGTGGTTTGAACTTAGCTCCTTAGCATTTTCACGCAAAAAAAAAAAGAAAAGAAAAAAATCTCGGAAAGCGCAGTGAGTTTTCAAATGAACAAGGATTTGTTTTCACCAAGTGTTGGTTGCTAGGGGTGGTTGCTAGGTGTTACCGAATTGGTCTATAACAATTATAATGTTGATTTTATTATAAATACTCTGGGAATAAACAAGGAGTTGGTAAATAGTTGCAGTCAGATATGCCTAGCATTGAACTCCTTAGTAAGAAAGTGCTTGTACTCTATCCACTGCAATTTTGTTTTGCAGTAGATGACTCCTTAAGCACTAAGCATCAGAGGAGTCTCTTTTTCCTTTGTCTTGCTGTTATTATTCATATTGTTTGATATATCTTGATTATTATAGTATTACTAACAGGAATGATAGCAGTACAAAAGAAAGCTAGAAAATCAAGGAATAGGATAAAAAGGGGAGATCAAGCAAGCCTAATAATTGCAGTAATGGACTCCTTGGTGACTTGGCATTTCTAGAGCCATCTTAAGTATAAACAAAAGTTATTAAGCTAAAATAGTGGCCTCAGCATGATTGTGCGTGCCCATCAACAGGTGGTTGTTGTTCATGATGATGATGATGATGATGAAAATTGGTGAAAGTTATGTGAATGCTGATTATTCCATTTCTTTATTGCATAGTGTTTTGCTTTTATTTTTCATGTTACGTACGCATGCACGCACACACTCACACTCACTCACTCACTCACTCACTCACTCACTCACTCACTCACTCACTCACTCACTCACTCACTCACCACACACACACACACACACACACACACACACACACACACACACACACACACACACACACACACACACACACACACACACTCACTCACTCACTCACTCACTCACTCACTCACTCACTCACTCATTCACTCACTGTAACCCAGCTGTATCTATATATAATATCTTACATGTTTGTCACATACGTATCTTCACACATACATATACATATGCATATATGCCTGACCATTGCTTCCTCTGTTCCTTCATCTCTTCTTGCCTCACCAGACATTAGAATGTTGTGTTGTTTATCTCTTCCACAAGATCTATGTATTGTTGTAACGCTTCCTTGTTCATCACCGTTCGTCACATGCTAACAATGTGACTTGGTGCAATCTTTAAACCAGTGTATAGGAGATCAGGCAGACTCCCATTGGGGAGCCAAGGAGCAAACACTCGCTCCGAGGAGCTGCCGCACTCCAACATCTTATTCAGTAAAGGAGTCGACATCTTGGTTGTCTACCTTAACCCTAAGCTCGCCATCTACCAAACTCATGTAGGACCCAACATTTGGGCTCTTACACACTCACACTCACACTCTCACACACACACTCACACTCACACTCACACTCACACTCACACTCACACACTCACACTCACACACTCACACTCACACTCACACTCACACTCGCACTCACACTCACACTCGCACTCCACTCACACACACTCACACACTCACACACTCACACACACACACACACACACACACACACACACACACACACACACACACACACACACACACACACACACACACACACACACACACACACACACACACACACACACAACATACACACTCACACACGTACTCACACACGTACTCACACACGTACTCACACATATACTCACACATATACTCACACACATACTCTCACACATACTCTCACAAACACACTCACACACACACTCACACACACACTCACACACACACTCACACACACACACACACACACACACACACACACACACACACACACACACACACACACACACACACACACACACACACACACACACACACAGAGTTGTTGATTGTTCCTTTGTTTGATTTTCGTTTTTCCCTTGCAGAGTATCGGCAAGAGAAGCTTTAGTAAAGATAGTGGGCAATGAAACGGAATCTGTCAATAACAGTGAGCATCAGGAAATAAGAGATGCATCGGAGACTTTGCAGCATGAGGAGCAGGTTGGTACATTTGAGTATTGTGCTGATATTTAGGTGTAACATAATTGAACATAATTGCAGCCAAGGAGATCGACCACATACTCGTTAGCACTCGTTGGAGGATCCTTCAGAATTGCAGGGTGTACAGGAGTGCTGAGTTCTGTGGTACTGACCATAGATTGGTTGTGGCTACCCTCCGGGTCCACTTCAAAATTCCCCAGCGGTCAAATGATCACCCTAGGGTGTTTCATTTGGACTGGCTGAGGGAGGGGGAGTGTGCCCGCGGGTTTGCTGAGGCAATCTCTGATCGTTTCGTAATGCTTGGCAGTCTGACAGACCCTGTTCTTCTGTGGGATACCTTTAAGCGTGAAACACTTGATGCAGCTCAAGATACGATTGGTGTACGCCCGAGAGCAGTACAGAATTCCATCTCGCAGGAGACACTGGAAGCCACAGATGCATGTCGTGCGGCTCGTCTGACAGGGGATCGGGAATTGCACCGTTCTCATGTGCGCAGAACTCGGTCCCTGTTAAGAAGGGACAAGGAACAGTTTATTAGGAGTCTTGCAGAGGAGGTAGAAGGCCATTTCTTAGTAAATGACCTTCGTCCTGCATACCAAGCCCTGAGAAAGCTGAACTCCAAGCCCTCTTCACAGGTGACAGCAGTTCGCTCAGTAAGTGGTCAGATCGTTTCAGATCCTGTTGTGGTGCGGGAACATTGGGCTGAGTATTTTGAGCAGCTGTACTAGGTTGACCCACCAACAGTTAACTTGGATGCGGGTAGTGTCGAGATCCCGCTGCCGGATCCACCTATCAGCGAGGACCCTCCCTCCCTAACTGAAGTTAGGGGGGCGATTTCCAAGCTGAAGAGTGGGAAAGCAGCGGGTATCTGTGGCATACCAGCTGAACTGTTAAAGGCTGGTGGTGAACCTGTGGCACGGGGGTTACATGCTGTCCTGGCTGCCATCTGGCGGTCCGGTTCCGTTCCTCCTGACCTGTTGAGGGGTGTGGTCATCCCTCTCTGGAAGGGGAAGGGGACCGTTGGGACTGCAGCAATCACCGAGGCATCACACTGCTCAGTATACCAGGCAAGGTTCTCGCCCACATCCTTCTGAGACGTATCAGAGACCATCTACTGAGGCACCAGAGACTGGAGCAATCCGGATTCACTCCTGGTAAGTCCACAATAGACTGTATCCTCGTGCTTCGAGTCATTGTAGAGCGCCGCCGTGAGTTCAGGCGTGGGCTGCTTGCAGCCTACATCGACCTCAAGAAGGCGTTCGATATGGTGCACCGGGAGTCACTTTGGGAGATCCTGAGGCTGAGAGGAATACCAACAAGGATTATTGGACTAATAGCAAGCCTGTATACTGGTACTGAAAGTGCTGTAAAGTGTGGTGGGGGCCTGTCGAGCTTCTTTCCTGTTAGTTCAGGAGTGAGGCAAGGCTGTGTCCTTGCACCAACTCTTTTCAACACTTGCATGGACTGGATACTGGGCAGAGCTACTGTTCAAAGTCATTGTGGAGCAATGCTGGGCAATATCAAGGTTACAGACCTTGACTTTGCTGATGACGTTGCCATTCTATCTGAGTCTTTGGAAACCCTAGTGGCGGCTCTCTATGCATTTAGCAATGAAGCAAAGCCCTTGGGTTTAGAGGTCTCCTGGATCAAGACCAAGGTCCAGGAATTTGGGGACTTGTTAGGAGAACCTGCTCAGTCGGTACGTGCTTGTGGCAAGGACATTGAAGTCACAGAGAGCTTTACATACCTTGGTAGTGTAGTTCATAACTCTGGGCTGTCAGACCATGAAGTCAGCAGACGGATTGGCCTGGCAGCAAGGGTCATGAACTCTCTCAACAAGAGTATTTGGAGATGTCGGTACCTGTGCAGAAGGACCAAGCTACGGGTTTTCAAGGCCCTGATAATACCAGTTTTGCTATATGGTAGCGAAACCTGGACATTGTCCTGTGCCTTGGAGGCTCGTCTTGAAGCCTTTTGTAATAGGTCCTTGTGCCAGATCATGGGGTACTGTTGGTGGGACCATGTGTCCAACCAACGGTTGCACCGTGAGACTGGCACAGGACCTGTTATCTGCACAATCCGTGATCGCCAACTCAGGCTATACGGCCACCTGGCTCGCTTTCCTCAGGATGATCCTGCCCATCAGGTCGTCTCTGTTCGAGACAACCCTGGGTGGAGGAGGCCTGTGGGACGACCGAGGAAGTCGTGGCTTGGGAAGATCAACCAAACTTGCCATGAAGAAATAGAGATGGGCCGAGTCCCTGCCTGGCGTCTAGCCATGAGGGATCCTCGTAGGTGGAAGCGAAGGGTGGATACGGCTATGCGCCCCCGTCGGCATCAGCCCCCTTGATGATGATGATGATGATGATGATGATAATTGAACATTTTTACTCACACTATTCATGTTACAGTTCTCTAAGGGACATGATAACAATACTGTGATTTTATCTAGTTTTAGGTGGATGTATATGTGGAGGTAAAAGTGATATCATGAATTCTTATTTGTAAACATATTATTGATAAGTGCACTTCCCATTAAGAGCCAGAAAGATGCTATAAGATCAACCCTCCAGATGAGTGTAAGGAAAACAGATAACCCACAAACAAGCATTTTCAGATAAATCTAGATTTTTGGAAGGTGAGTTTTTTCTTATAGGAAGAGTTGATGATGATCAGAAAGACAAATAAATCTGTGGGCCTTTAGGAAGGGGCTCTTGCATTTTTTTAAATTGCAGAAAGGAAATAATGGGGGTAGAATACCATCTGTGATCAGTGGCTGGAAGAGTGCTGGCTTGAAAGAGGATGCAATTGTCATACTCAGGATCTTATTCCTGCCAGCTGTGACTAGTAGTATTGGTTGAATTACAGATATTTGTAAAATACGAAAATACAAAAAGACACAAATTGCAAAATGTTACATACTGTTCTTGTTATTGTACAGAGTTGTAGAGTAGCATAGAGAGATGATGTGGTGTTTGTGAAAGGTAAAAAGTCTATTGCCATCTTAATACAGTATATCAGTTGACAGATATAGACCTTGGAAATTGGCATAAGGATTTCACACATTTGCTCTTAGTGTAAACAATGGTGTTATTTTTGATGTAGATAATTTGATTTCTACTTTTGGTCATACTATATATGTAATTAAAAGAGCTTAGCTTAATTTGTTGATTACATCCTTTTCAATATATGTTTTTGCCTCACTTTTGCGTACTCCTTACTTCCTACTTCATATCTTTCACATACTGCTTGAGATCTATCTCCAAGTTCTGAACTTTTTCCACAGGAGCTGTTTTTTTCACTTTTTCTTGAAATTTTCCTTGAATAACTTTTGACCATGTCTTGCTTCAGTTTTAAATTTTGGTTTGAATCTGTCAACATCTTCCCTATACACTTTGCAAAATAATGATCAGTGTTCATTGTTCTCTTGGTTTAGAATTGTTCCCAATTATGTCAGCAAAGGCCTCTTTCTATAATTACCGCTATTATAAATGTACTGTTTTTCTTTTTTATCTGCAGTGGACAGTATATTAGTTTATTTACATCTCCATGTCCTTTATATCATCTGTATTCTTTGTAGTCTGTACTTCTCCCCTTTCTGTGCTTTGATGCCATGTTTGAAATTGACACAGTTTTGATTATTATATCATTACCAATAATTATATTACTAAATAAAAAGTAGAAGAAAAAAAGATTTCTAAAAAACAAGAACAAGGGTAAGCGGTCGAGAAGAAAAGGCCTAGTAATTGACCTATGTGAATAAGTACTTCTGGAGTGATCTGTATAGACAAAATTGATACCTAAAATCAAAGTGAATTGAACATGTATCAATGGGGTAGAAATTCTCTTTTATCTTGATTCTTTATACTGTGACAATGAGATGGCAATTATCTCTTAGATAGGTCATCTAAGATGAGGACTGTTGGGGATTGCCCCTACCTTGGGCCTCAGCCCTTGGCTTAACGAGTTTTACAGTCTTTTTTAATATCCTTTTTCTTTTCCTTTTCTTCTGTAATATCTTCTTTTGTCCACTTCATAATAGATGGTGTAAGAGCTGTGCTGAAAGGATAAAAGGCTGGCTTTGTGTGAGTCTTGAATGGTCATTAATGAAAATTTTGTACCCATTTCAGGGGCATTGAGGCTTGCCCCTTCATCAACTAATCTGTTTGAAACTGACTTCTCTGGTGTCCCGACCCCTCCCTCTCCTTTGGTCGCAGCTCTGACCACTGCTACAATTACCCGCTCCTCGATGCTTGCTGTTGACTTGATCCATTTCAAATCATCCTTCTAGGTCATTACTTAACCTTCAGAATACATCCATTCCTCTCTCCCAACATTCCCAACTCTGTGTCTTCCTACTGCACAGTCTTCTTCATTGTTTACCCTTTCCTCTCTTATTACTACTATTCTTTTTGTCCTCCCTGCAATACTGCCTCACTCCACACCACTCTCTCTTCCTCCCACCTATGTCCTTTTGCTACTGACACCTCTACAAAACTTTTGAGTACTCTATTTAGCCCAGTCAAGGGAGATCAGTTCTTTATAATTCCCCCCTAAAAGCCCCTTACTCTGACAATGCTATCCTCTTCCAATGTCTCCTAAAACAAGTGGCAAAGTTTCATTCTGCAGTCATTCCAGTCATGCAAGTCTTGTAATAATTATAGCATTATCTACCCTGACTGACCCCACTTGCAAACCTATTCCTTCCCAGCCTCACTCTGGACTTAATTCTTGTGCCCAGCTAATTGCCCTGTATATGGCAAGGATTGGTCAGACTGTGAAAATGACCTGGTCACCTGCCTTGGTGTCTAAGATGCACTGGTAATACAGATTCTGCTGTAAGCCCTTTGTCAATATTGCCAAGTTTACCTTCCATAGACATAGTTTTTCCCATGAACTTTATATTGGTAGAGAGTCCTGCTCTGTCCAACCTTATTGACCTCTCCCCCATCAGTTGTAGAAATGATTACCTTTATGTGCCCAACCTAGTCATGATTTCAAATTGCTTTGCACAATCACACATATGTGCCTGTTGAAGTGGCTCCCTTTACATATTTCATAGAAGCAACCCTACATAAAAGTTTGAGTCTGAGATTCAAACTTGGCTTCTCTTTATGTGAGGCCAGACAGGAAGCGCACACACAAGATTTTTCAATTCCAACTCTGTCTGCTCTGCTCCTCTCCCTTCTTCCCAAGATATCTCAGCATCTTCCCTCGTATCTCTTCCCCCTACCCCTTGCCATCCTACCTCTACTCCCTCTCCCTCCCTGTCAAATTTTCTTGCCATTCTAAATCCAGATTATCCCAATCTCTACCACTTCCCTGGTGCTTGTCCCTCTGCCTCCTCATTTTACCTGTTGCACCAGGCAATCTAAATGCCTGGTGCATTTAGATTCTCTCCTACACCTACCTCTTTCTCTGCTCCTTGAACATTTGTCTCCTCTTCTCCTCAGAAGAAAACCTTTGTTTCTCAAACATCTCCACCCACCTCCATGCCAGAAACTCTTGAAGACATACAAAACTTCCTAAACATGACCCATGATAATACTCCTCTACCTCATCCATCTTTTAATCTCTCTACTCCTATTTCCTCTACTTTTAAAGTAACTGCCAACATCCATACTCATCCTCCACATATTTCCTAGATACCACTTTCTCCCACTCTTTCCCAACTCACCTTACCCCTTCTCAATCTGCACCATCCCCCCTCTCCTTTCCCCATTATCCCTTATGAGCCCTCCTGGATGCTTCTTCCCCTGATCCTGATATATCACCTTCTGGTCCCTTGCCTTGTTCTCCAGGGTCTTCCTCTCTTACTTTTCTGATGCCCATTTCTACTCTTATTACCTGTTGATTGCTTCATAATAGCTCTTTTGTGCTGTTCCCTATGCTGTGTTCCTTTTCCTCAGATGCATAAATACTCTCCATTTAATCTAATCCCCCATTGCCCTTAACCCCCTTTCCCCTTTACTAATCCCTGCCTTACTCCACCTGCTACTCCTCTTAACCCTCTTCACTACTGTACTATCCTTAAGTGCTATATGATCTTGGACATGTAACACATTCTGACCTAATCTTTGTCATTTTTAACCCTTTTTGCCACAATACCTTTGATATCTAGCACATGTATTTGTTTTAACCTTGACCTATTCCTTCCCATGTAATACATACACTATATTTTAATAAAGCATTTTCTTATGTTCAAATAAACATTATTATTGCTGTATGCCTTTGACTCCATGCACAGCCAGAGGTTTTAGGTAAACAGTTATGTGAGGGTTCATCAATTCAGGAGGGTGAGACTATGTAACATTTGTTTGTGGGGATCATTTGGTTATCAGCTACAGCATAAAATTGCTAAATGGGGTGGTATGTACCATCAGTGAGCCATGCCTAGGAGACTGCCTACTCTAGGAAAGACAGTTTCCACATACAGGAACCTCCTCTTCTTGTCTGCAGTTTCCTGCTGAGCACAATGTATTATAGAAAATTCATTTACTTGAAAATTCAGGTAAATATACAAGTAGCACAATGTTACTTATTGTTACTGCTATTGCACAGAGTATGAACTACCTGAAAAGATGATATTGAGTTTGCTCAACTAAATCAGTCTTGATACAGCATAACAAAGGACAAAAATAGGCATCAAAGAATGCAGTATAGTAAAAACATGTCTCCAGGATAAGAGCTAATAGCACTACAAAGAGGAGGCAAGGAGTCTTGATGCCATGCATGAGTGTTTTGTGGGCCAGGCCTACAAGCCACTCACCCAGATTTCCCAATCAAATAAACCTAATGCATGGATCTTAGTCTGAGTGCCTGAATGAGGCACCTGGATGCAATGGTTTACATTATTCTTTAGTAAGTTTTCTTTCTCACCTATATGCCTGTGAAGTAGGTAATTTCCATATTGCTAGAAATTTATTCCTAACTTTCAGGTGTCAGAAATGTCAACAGTAGTGAAGGAGGAAGATATCTGCTACGACCCAGAGGTAGTGATTGCCAACAACAACAACAACAGCATCAACAACAACCATGAGGAG
>NW_020872045.1:199973-227473 GCF_003789085.1 Penaeus vannamei
TAATAATAACAATAATAATGATAACGATGATGATGACAATAACAAAAAACATTAACATCAATAATAAGGGATAAGAATAAGAAAACAATAATAAAATCAAGATGATAATAATAGTAATGATCATTCTAACAATAACAACAATAACAATAATAACATTAAAAACAATAATGATAACAACAGCAATATATAATAATATTAATAGTAAATAATAATTGATGATAATGACAACAATAACAAAATGATGATAACAAATAATGGAATTAATAACACAATGACACCAGTAATACCAAATGTCGAAGCGGATTTAGATGATAATAATAATAAAGACAAGCCGATGAAGATAATATAAATAAAAACAAAATAACATCATAAAACACACAAAAAGAAAATAAATAAATACAAAACGATCTCCCTTAAAAATACCCCCCCCCCCCTCCCATTCGCAACAAACCACTCAACAACAAGAATAAAAAAAAAAAAAAAAGGATGGATGACCTATGACCTAAAACCACTCAATAACAAGAATGTAAAATACTTGGATGACCTATGACCTATGACCTATGACCTATGACCTCTTCCCAGGTGGCATGTTGACCCCGTAGAGCTCTCGCATCTGGTTCCTCAGGGTGATTTCATGAGGTCGTGAGTCATTTATGTAGCGCTGAACTTCTCTCGAATAAGCTTCCCGCTGATAAATATTAATAATAAAATGGGGTTTAATAAAGGATTGTGCGACACATGGGGAATGAAATGATGATAATAATAAACAATATAAAATGATTATAATAAGATATATAATAAGATTATAATAAAATGGGGTTTATAATATATAAAAATGATTAATAATAAGATATATAATAAGATTGATAAAAAATGGGGTTTTAAATAAAAATGATTAATAATGATATATGATTAATAATAAAATGGGGTTATAATTATAAAAAGATTTGCGAGC
The DNA here is from genome assembly GCF_003789085.1 of Penaeus vannamei. NCBI lineage: Eukaryota > Metazoa > Arthropoda > Malacostraca > Decapoda > Penaeidae > Penaeus > Penaeus vannamei. The sequence goes on from NW_020872045.1 coordinate 200,929, forward strand.
ACTGATCGATGATGATAAGATAATAAAATGGGGTTTATATACATTAATTATACAAATTGATAATAAGATGATACATAAGTTATAAAAAATGGGGTTTACAATTAATTATAAAAATGATAAATAAGATATATAATAAGATTATAATAAAATGGGGTTTAATAAAGAGATTGTGCGACACTGATGATGATGATAATAATAAAATGGGGTTTATAATTATTATAAAATGATTATAATAAGATATATAATAAGATTATAATAAAATGGGGTTTATAATTATTATAAAATGATTATAATAAGATATATAATAAGATTATAATAAAATGGGGTTTAATAAAGTTGATTGTGCGACACTGATGATGATGATAATAATAAAATGGGGTTTATAATTATTATAAATGATATAATAAGATATATACATAAGATTATAATAAAAATGCGGGTTAATAAAGTAAATTGTGCGAACACTGATGATTATGATAAATTAATAAAATGGGGTTTAAATTATTATAAAATGATTATTAATAGATAAAATAAGATTATAATTAAAATTGGGGTTTAAATAAAGTAAATTGTGCGGACAGCTGATTGATGATGATATAATTAAAATGGGGTTTATAATTCTTATAAAATGATTATTAATAGATATATAATAAGATTATAATAAAATGGGTTTAATTATTATTTAAAATGATTATAATAAGAGATATTATAATAAGATATAATAAAATGGGTTTAATAAGTGAGTTAGGATTTGTTTGCGACACTGATGGGATGATATGAAATAATAAAATGGGGGTTTCGGTTAAATTATTATAAAATGGATACTTATAATTGAGATTTATATAATAAAAGAGGTTATTATAATAAATGCGGGCTACGATTTTTATAAACTAAAATATTATTTCTTGCGACAGCTGATTGATGTATGTATTTTAATAATAAAATGGCGGGCGTGGGTCAGGTTTTAATTATTACAAAATGATTATAATTAAGATTATTATAATAAGATTAATAAAAATCAGGTTTTTTGATATAATTATAATAAAATGATGTTTATAAATAGATTATAAATTTAAAATGGAGGGGATTTAATTTTAAAGTTTTTTTTAAAGTGTGGTGCTTCTGCTACCATCCTGATTGATGAATGATGAATTTAAATAAAATGGTGGATGTTTTATTAAAGATATGTATAAAATGATGTATAATAAGATAAATAATAAGATGATAATAAAATGGGTTTATACATTATTTATAAAATGATAATATTAATAAGATATTATAATAAGGATTATAAATTAAAATGGGGTTTAAATAAAAGTTGATTGTTGCTGACACTGATGATGGATGATGATAATGATAATATGTTAATACCTGCAATAACAAAGTGTATTGGATTTTAATCAATTAATTATAATGATAAATGGATATAGTTAATGACGATAAAAAGAAGCAAATAATGTATAACAATAATGATGGGTAATAATTTAATAACACAATAACAATAATTGGATAAATAATATAATAAAAAATAATTAATATATAATAGAAATGTATAGACTAATATAACCAAACAATGATAATAATAAATAGCAATTAATGATGTGATAACAATATAAAAGGATAATAACAACCAACAGTACAATAATGATAATTATTATAATTAAAATAAAAATCATAATATATATAATGATAATAAGTAACAATAACAACAAATGATATAAAAGAATAACAATAATGTATGATAACAATAAAAGAACATAATAAACAGCAAAGTAACAATAAGATAATACAATTATAATAAAGAAATCAAATATAATTATAATGATAATAGTAACAATAATAACAACAATGGATAATAAATAGCAATAATTGATGGATAACAATAAAATGTATAACAACAGCAATAACAGATAATAGTGAAAAATAGTGATAATAAGAACAACTTTGATGGTGCAATATAAAAGCTGGTTCTGTTATAGTTCTCTGCATTTATTCCTTATCTATTGTAGTTCCTCTGTGATTACCTTACATACCTCATTCCTGACTTCTCCATTTTCCATTACAAAGTACTTGCATTCCCAACCGGGTAACCTCTGCTCTTAAAAATATTTCTCTCTCATCTCTCTCTCTCCCTCCTCTCTCTCTCTCTCTCCGTCTCTCTCTCTCTCTCTCTCTCTCTCTCTCTCTTCTCTCTCTCTCTCTCTCTCTTGTGTCCCCTCTCTCTCTGTTCTGTCTTCTAGTCTCTGTCTCATCATCTCTCTCTCNGACCTCAAGAACGACCTTGCTAATGGGGAAGACAGTGCTACGACAGGGTTCAGTGCTTGGGTCACGCTGCTGTTCCTGGACACGAGTGCTATTGAGTGGAGTGGCAAAAAAAATGTTCGTGTGAGATGTCATAACAGTGGATAGTTCCAGTTATGGTGATTTGAACAGTAAAAAGCGTTGTTTTTTATGAATAAACCAGGGCCATTTAATTTTATATTTATTTTATTCATATTTATTTACATTTAGTTTGTAAAAACATTAGAAAAATTATTTTTATTCAGTTGTACGTTCTTGGATTTTTTAATTGCGTTTTAGCTGCAATTTCAAGAGTTGGAAAAATTATCCAAATTCCATCTTTATTATTCATGTTCTCCATAACCCCCTTATTTTTATCGCAGTCCCCCATATATCTTCACTCATTTCCCTCTCTTCTTCCTTCTAAATTCCATCAATTTCCCTCGTTTCCCCTCAAATCTCCATTATTTCCCCTCTTTTCCCCACAAATCTCCATTAATTTCCCTCCTTTCCCCACAAATCTCCATCATTTCCCTCTTTTCCCCTCAAATCTCCATCATTTCCCCCATAAATCCTCCATTAATTTCCCCTCTTTCGACCACAAAACTCCAATATTTCCCCAATAATCTCCATTATTCCTTCTTTCCCCTCAATCTCCATCATATTCCCCTCTTTTCCCCACAAAATCGCCAAAATCTCCATCATTTCCCCCCTTTTCCCCATAAATATCCATTCATTCCCCATTTTTCTTCCTCTTCCCCCCAGCAACCAGACTCGTGGCTGAACCGGCTGGCAGTGGAGTTGGTTGCAAGCAAGTGCGTCACCGAGCATGGTGGTGACGTCATAGGCTGGCAGGACACCCCAAGGAGAGGCTATGGCGGGGTCCTTGAGGCTACTGTACAAGATCTCTGTCAAGGTCGAGCGAAGTCTTAAAGAAAGAAAAGATAAGAAAAGATAGAAAGGGGGAGCTGGTGGTGTTTTATTTATTATTATTATTATTGTCTGGTGGACGAAGTAGATTTTTAACGGGAGACAATTTAAAAGGCCTAAACCTGGATTTTATTGCAATCTGTGCATATGGGAATGTAGTTTTGATTTTTTGATAGTAATGTATTTTTATCAGTTTTATTTCAAGGATACAGTAGCTATTTTTGATGAGAAAAAATATCAAAATGCCTCAACTTGCATGAACTTTGATTCAGTTATACCCATAGGAATGTAGCTTGAAATGATATTGTGAATAAGCTGAGCGGAAAAGACCAATGTAACACTTTTGACACAGGCATTCATCCGTTCCCTTCCATATATCAAAATTTAATAATAAGTTTAGAGAATAAATCACGACCTTCATAAGACTTATTTATATATTTAACGACTGCTTGGTATGCATGTATTTATTTATACTTTTGCTTGTATATGTAGCAAAGAGCCAAAGCTCCTGTATGTCTAATAAATGTTTTACGTGATTTTGTGTTTTTATCATAGACACAAACGTTCTTACTTTCGCTGTATTGATGTTTTTTAATTTGAGAGAGAAGAGAAATTGACGATTTTGATAATTATTTACAGAACAGTGTAACACCCCCTGCAAAAAGCCAGGTAGATACAAAGCATCTATCCAAAACTTGCTTTCTAGTTATGTAGAGGGCTATCATCCCAGACATTTGTGTTACTAACATGTCGACGGGCTGTGTCATCCGCACTGCACCATTAGTATGATCCATCTTAAGATTGGTAAAAAATAACAACTTGTTATATCACTAATCATTGTTCAAAGACCAGCGTATATTTAATATAATGTGTTACATATTTCAACGGATATATTATAGCATTGATTTACTTCCCATTTTCCTAAGGCCCACTACAGGTTGGTTGTTGTTGATTGACGAGGAGGACACGTTACCAACTTCTGGAATCGAGATCGCTGGGCCATCTGTTGTATCATAAAACACCATACTGCTTCTCTTGCCGTCAGGCAGTATTCTGTAGCTATCCTTATTTCTTCGTTAGTCTCTTGTTTGTCTGCTGCGCATGGGTGGAACGCGGCTAGGTGCTGGAACTGGGCAGAGGTGGTTGCAGCAAGATTTGATGCTCGGGTTGGAGTTGCCAAGTAGTGCTTTGAAGCTTGATGTGCTTTTTTCTGTTGGTTTCTGGGCACTGATGCCAGGTGCCAGTCTTGCCATCACAGTTGACTTCTGCAGGTTGCACGGGGAACTTCCCCACATTGAATCAAGGCGGCGGGGCTGGGATGGACTTCTTCTGAGGAAGGGCTGCCTGACTTTTTACTTTTATCTCCTATATTTTGGGTAGTATGCACACAGTGGAGGATTTATTATTTATGCACTTTGCAGCAGATTACGCAATTTCTGAGGGGAACCTTCTAACCTCGGAAATCTTTTCTGGCGCACGCTGAACTTTCGTGAGAGGAGCGGCATCCGTGGTGAGTTTCGTTGGCCATGTACGTGCTCACCCCCCCCCCCCCCCCCTCTTGAGCAATAGAAACAAAATCAGTCGGGTTTGTAGTTGGCACACCTGGCATGCCCTCAACCGTTTTAATAAATTTTGAGGACTACTCCCCCCATACGTTTAACTTTCATGCATTTTGCACCCCCGCTGTATGTTGTCATTTCATGTTTCAGTTTCCTTTGGAACATCGAACACAATGACATTTGCATATTTTCCTTTCCCGAAAAACCTATGCTTTTCCAGCACTCACCATTTTGCACCATTTATTTATTTATTTATTTATTTTGGTCAAGAATTATTTCGTTCCTGCATCTTACATATTCATTACTTCTCCCAAAACTTTTAGCTCTGCTGATGCATGCGCCTCTTACTGTAGGGTCCATTTTAATGTCTGAGAGACCTATCCGATATTTATCGTCGTGCGTGTGTGAAGTTTTGTGTCCGGTCTGAAGTGCGCACTCAGAGTGTGCGGGGGAGGTGTGTCCTCCACTGAAGCAGACAACTGCCTCTTTACTTTTTTCTCGTCCTTTCAGTAGGCCTACCATTATCCTCCTCACAGGATTTCATATCTCCTTTTTTTCATGTATTGGGTTATAGCCATCCTGACTGTGGGCTAGGTTACTCCACATAGTGCCTGCCCTCTGAGTGAGAGTGAGAGAGGGGAAGGGGAAGGGAACGGAGAAAGAAAGAACAGAAAGAAAGGAAGGAAAGGAAAAGAAAGGAAGGAAGAGAGGAGAGAGAGAGAGAGAGAAGAGAGAGAGAGCAGAGAGAGAGAGAGAGAGAGAGAGAGACGAGAAGAAGAGAGAGAAGAGAGAAGATGAGAAAGAGAGAGAGAAGGAAAGAGAGAAGAGAGAAGAGAGATGAGAAGAGAGAGAAGAGAAGAGAGAGAGAGAGAGAGAGAGAGAGAGAGAGAGAGAGATTTGATTGATTGGTTGATAGATAGATAGACAGATAGAGACAGACAAATAAATAGATAAACAGATGAGAGAGAGTGAGAGTGAGCGAGAAGAGAGGGGAAGATAGAGGATGAGAGGAGAGGAGATGAGGAGAGAGAGGAGAGATAGATAAATAAGAGCAAGCGAGAGAGGAGGAGAGGGAGAGGGACGAGGGGAGAGAAGAGGAGGGAGAGAGGGGAAGGGAGAGGGAGAGGGAGAGGGGGGGGGAGGGAGGGAGAGGGAGAGGGAGGGAGGGGAGAGGGAGAGGAGAGGGAGAGGAGAGGGAGAGGGAGAGGGAGAGGGAGAGAGGGAGAGGAGAGAGGAGAGAGAGAGAAGGAGAGGAGAGCACGGGAGAGGAGAGAGAAAGAGAGAAGAGAAAGAGAGAAAGAGAAAGAGAAAAGAAAGAGAAGGAGAAAGACGAGAGAGAGAGGAGAGAGAGAAAGAGCAAGAGAAAGAGTGAGAGAGAGAGAGATACACAAGCAAAACACCCCCAAAGGCCAACAAAAGTAACTTTAAAATACTCAATACTTTTCCATTATTTAATATAAAATCCTTTGCTTCAAGATTAATTCATTCAGTAATATTACAGGGTCAATGAAAATCTATATTCATTTATATTTTACTACAAAACTAATTCCAATAATTTGTAAATATCTCCACCCTGACTCTACATTTCTACATGAACACTTAACACAACCTAACCCTACTATTTCTTGTGTAAAATAACATATACTAACATGGTAAGGACACATGTTCTCCAATCCTTCGGTCATATTTTAAATTACTGCTTCACTTATTTAATTTTCACACATGAGTTTATAACATATATTTAAATTGGAATAAACCAAAATTTAATATTTGTCAGATGACCACAGTTCATAATGTCAAAGCAACAAAATCACCAAGCAAAACCATATCTGTTTTTCCTACACATTGAGCAGTGTAAAAGCACATATACATTCATTTTATTATCCCTGAACAGTGGAAGCTGTGAATGCTTTTGTTTTTGTTTATATACAATATGTATAATAATGATTCTCACCCACTGAATATTGTGCTATGTTAATAAAATCGTCTAAAAAAGCTAACAGTTCAAAATGTGTATGTAATATAAAAAAGTCACCGAGAACTGATTTTTAAAAAATACAGTGATTCAAAACAACAGCTAGAAACAAGGTTTGTGAGTAAAAATATGAACATTACATACAAATGTTTCCAAACCAACTATTGCTAATACTGGTTAGTTGCCACACATCGAAACATAGTAGTTATGAATATAATCTCATATCAAATCATACTCTGAAGAAATCTCAGTTATTATTTTGTTTTATTCAAGAAAAAAATCTTTAGTAACTAACAATTTCATTCTTAAAACTTTGCTAACAAACCAGTGAGCAGTAATTTTACATCATAAATTCAGTGAATTTTATCAACCACAGTCTCAGATCCCATGTCTAATCGTACATGACCCGGCATCACCAAATGCACCTGAAGTTATGACCCTGTTGCACAGAAAGGGTACCAAAATACTTTATTTGGCAAATTTTGATAGTTAATAGTGTACCCCAACCAGAGAAAGCTATAACCCGCTGGCTAGAAAACACCTATTAACTGCTGAATCATTTGGTTGTGCCCCCTCATATACAGAACCTTACCTAATTTGGAGTAATTATAATAATAATAATAATTATAATAATAAAAATAACATTTGATTAAGCTGCATCAGAGAATAATTGAAAATTGACATTTAACTCAGATTGTCTGATTCCATTATAAAAAAATTGTAATATATGGTCAATTCCAGTAAACATGAAAATGTCAGAATTCTAATTGATATATCAATCTTGATAGCTTTGCCCTTCTCCAGACTAACGGCTGACTGACCCCACTATTCCCACTGCATGTAAATAACCAATTACATCATCTATTAAATACCAATTATTTTCTAATCAGTACAAAATACCCAAAAGAAGTCTTCAACTTGGTACTCTGAAGTGGCAGAGCAAGCTTTATTGAGCAAGGGGTGACAGAAAACCATACTATCTTGTAAAGAATCGGGGTGATCAAGCAAATATGAAACATCTGACTGAAGATTCTAATACAAAGGAAGTTTTTCTCGTCTTAGGTAATCAGTTAAATAGTTAAAGAGAGGATACCATACAAAGAACAATTAGTTTTGTACAACTGGAAAAATTACAAGTAGTTGTTTTGTTCTCTGTTAAAATATTGAGAATTGTTCCTTTTCTATATGGCACAATAAAAATCACTGGAACAAGGAAAACAAACTTACAATGCAATCTATAATGTGAATGAACAATGCCTTTTTTCAAAGGTTGTGGACTCTACACAAGTGAGTCTGAGTGTCTCGTCTTATTAACCCTCCTTGAGTTTATATACCAAGAGGCTGGAATCAGGTACAAAGGCAATCAGCTGAGACAACTGCTTACATAAAACAAAAAATATACATCTATGAAATAATCTTCAAAAATATAAATATCACAATAATTGTTCTAAATACAAATGGCCCTCTCTGTTTTTCCATTTCTTTCGTCTTCATTAGCAAAAAGAAGAAAATTAGCGTCAGTCCAGTCTATTTGTACTCGAAGTTGAGAGCACGGCCAATCACAAGGCGTCGCACCTCACTCGTTCCCGCACCAATCTCGTACAGCTTTGCATCCCTCAGAAGTCTTCCGGTTGCATAGTCGTTGATGTAACCATTACCACCTGAAGATACAAAGTGACATCAATTTAAATAAAATAGAGAATCCAAACACTAGTGCTTCAAAGGTTCCAGAAATTGAAATCCTGGGTAATCAATTCCTGTCAGAACTAATTATCTAGTGCTTCATAAAGTATCAGTTATGTCCCTTGAAAATGCATCTCTTGAATTACATCCCTTAAATTGGGTTCTTTGAATTACATCTCCAAAGTCGTATCTCTCTGAATTCCTTTAAATCATACACCCTGTCCCCTTATTTACATCCCTTTCATCGTATCCCTTGCATTCCATCCTATGAATTCCAGTCATTCCAATCCATTCCACTCCACAAAAACCCTTGCAAGACTCACCTAGACACTGGATGGCTTGCAAGCAGACCTGAGTAGCCTTCTCTGCACAGTAGAGGATGACACCAGCGCAGTCCTTGTTGCTGAAGTGGCCCCTGTCGCACGCCCTGCCCACTGCATAAAGGTAGGCGCGACAGGCATTCAGATCACAGTACATATCCGCAATCTTGCCCTGAAAAAAAAGAGAAAGTTTCATCCTATGCTTTATCGATGTGGTTACAGATTTTTTTTTTTTCTTTGCTGAGACACTTATAGACTAAAAATAATACATGGAGGTGGGTGCATGTGTGTGTGAGCATGCATGAATGTTTGTAGATGTAAACCAGCTAGGATGTTTTTGTTTTAAAATGCATGAAAGGGAAGAGGAAATGCCTCCATGCACTTAGAGAATATAAATGTATCAAAAAATCCAAAGAGCATAAAAGCAATAATAAAAAAACAAACCTGCATCAGTTGGAATTCTCCAATCCTTGTGTTGAACTGCTTCCTCACATGCACATACTCAAAGGCAACATCACACGCAGCCTGCATCAACCTGTATCAGTACATCACCATTAGATATATTCATTTCAAGAAGGGAAGAATTCTGTAAATAAAAATGAAAAATAAAAGAAAGAAAAAAATGACACTGTATCAAACAGACCAAAGGACCTTAAAACACTGGAACACAATATTCACTACTTTATCGATATGTGGTTCATATCACGATCCTAACAAAAGACTATTGATGTGCAAAATAACTGATGCAGTCCAAATGAATAGCATTCTATTTAATCTCTTTACCAAGATATTAAGGTTCAAAATGAAACCAGGATCTCATCACAGAATATCCCTAAGTGAGGAGAAAAAATTTGTAGAGTCAAACAGGACCAACGAGCCTTCAAAGCCAGTCCTAATAATTCAGGTAGTATGGCCTATAGGACGCCCAGTACCGAACTCATAACTGCCTGACTGCCATAGTTAGAAAAGAGGTGTCATTGTACTTGAGAGGTCAATATCCTGGATATGCTTACCCTACAGGTCCAGCTGCCAGTACTAATCTCTCGAGGTCAAGGCCAGAAAACAGGACGTAGATGCCGCCATCCTTCTTGCCGAGCATGTTCTTCTCTGTATCAGGATGATTGCAGTCATTAGTACAAACGGTATAATATTCATAATCCTTCCTAAGAATAAAGCAGTGGCTCACAAACCCACTCTCATAATATAATGAATGTTGCAAGAATGACCATGGTAAAAAAAAAAAAAAAATAATAAAAAAAAAAAAAAGGTACAATCATAATATAATGAATGTTGCAAGAATGACCATGGTAAAAAAAGCAAAAATAATAGAAAAGAAAGCAAATAATCACAAACAAGTATTTACAAAATAGTTAACTTACATTAGAAATAATCAATATAAAAATGTATAAAGTTTAAAGTAAAATCCATCAAAATTCACTGAATAACACTATTTGAAGAAACAAGGTAGTCAAATTTCAACCTTTAGGATCCCCAGGCTCAAAAAGGTGTTAAGTGTCACCTCCAGAAATGTTTGAGAAACACAAGTAGAGTACATGTAACTACAGTGTAACTTTGGGGGGGGGCTTACTTTTTAAATGATGGAGAATATAAAATCAATTTTTTTATTTTTATTTCTTTTTCTGATCTTATTTATACGATGGAGAATATACAATCAAGTTTTTTTTTTTTTTTTTTTTTTGGGGGGGGACTTTCTGTTTATGAGATGGAAAAGGCAACTTATATTTCTTTTTCTGGTTTGAAAAATACTAAGTCTGAACTTGATACTATAGTTGTAATCACCCACTGAAGAATAACCTTAAGATGTTCATTACAGCAATTTAGGTTATTACATGCCAATATATATATACATATATATCTTTAATCACATTTCTTTCCCCTACATTCCACTCTTGCAAATACTTTTCCTTAATTCCTAAACTTTATTCAAAGATAATGTAAAAACAACTATAAGTTTCATATTCCCACACCTTTTGAAAGCTATAATGATTATGCTAAATAGATTTCCAAACAAGTCTCAGTTGAAAAAAAAAAAAAAAACAATGCAGAGAAATGGAGAGTGTAATAGAATGAAATAAGCTCAAATAGACTGAAAAATCCAACAAAGTAAAATGTGTAATCAAGATTTTGATACTCTCATAATTAGAAGATCAAATGAAGATTGAGTATATTCAGACACTAGCCATACACTCCAACCCTCAAAAAATCATTCAGTCTCGCTCATATCTTTTCCGAAACATGTTACACAAAAAGAATTTCTCTCACACCCGAAGTTCATGCGAAGTTCCCTACCTGGCACCTTGCAGTCTTCGAATATCAGCTCACACGTGTTGGAGCCTCGCATACCCAGCTTGTCTAGCTTTTGGGCAGTGCTAAATCCCTCCATGCCCTTCTCGACCAGGAACGCTGTGACACCATGCTGGGCTTTTGCGGCAGTGGGATTGGTTTTGGCATAGACCTGTCGGAGTGGGCAGTGTAAAGGCAACCACTTAGATGATGTACTAGAACATAGTGCAAAGGTAAAATTTCTTGGTCTTTATTCCAAAACCATTTAGCAGATCTCACAACTGCGCATCCTTCTCTTACAAGAATCAATCCGCAAATACCATAAATATCCAAAGTAGAAGAAAGAAAGACAAAAGATAAATAAATAAAGAAGAAAAAATAAAAATTATGTATTTCACATCAGGTAATTTGACAATACAACAACAATGACAAACACCACCTACCACAAGTACATCAGCATCAGGCCCATTGGTGATCCAGAATTTGTTGCCGTTCAGTACGTAGTAGTCGCCCTTCTTCTCGGCCTTAAGCTTCATGGACACAACGTCACTCCCTGACCCTGGTTCAGACATTGCCAGAGCTCCTACATGCTCTCCTGAACACAGCTGTAACAAAAGACAGATATATGAATAATAATAGAGAATAATAGAGAATAAGAACCAGAGAACGCCTTTTCCATTGTCCCTCTACTTACTGCTGTCTTTTCTGTTACTATTAGAAAGATTATACAACAGTTTCTTTGTTATATACATTGCCAAGTTCTCTACTTCAACTTTATATTGTGTAAATTCTACCTGCAAATCGTCTAAATCCCACGTCACAATCTGGCTAAATACCTTACTCTTGTCAACAGCCTCTGTCTTTCATTTTCCTTACACACAGACACAAATACCAAAACAACAATCACAAAAAGGTAAAAATCAAATATCTCCTACAAACTATTAGACCTTTAAAATATTTTTTCTCGCATACCCATACAGAAGTCTCAGGTGTGTATCTATACTCATCAACTTGAAAAAATACTTCACATTCTATAAAAGTGGTTTCCTGACTTTTTTCTTAACCATAAAAAAGGCATTATTTGATCAACTAAAATCACATACATCTTGAAAACAATAAGAAAATAAAAAGGAAGAGGAGAAGGGAAAAAGGAAAACCTCAAATAAAATAAAAGAAAAGAAAAAGAAAAGTAGGATATCCCCCAATCAACTCATTATCATCATTATCATTGTCTTAACATTATTATTATTACTATTATTATCATCATTTTTATTAAAACTCTTATTTTGATCTAATTAATTAATTAATCAATTAATTAATGTTTGAAAATAAATGTGCTAGACATCAAAGGTCATGTAGCACTATGGTAAAGTATTGCATTGGAAAGGGCAAACAAGAGTTAAAGATTACGATAAAATGTGTTTGATGTCAATGGTTTAAGACCATTATAGGATAGTAGGGTAGTGAAAAGGGGGAATAGGGGAGCAAGTGAATTAGAGCAGAAATTAATATAAACGGAAGGGTAGGGCAATTGAGTGAATTACAGTGTATCTGTCACTGGGGAAAGTATTGGAAAAATGTCCAAGGAAGAATAGAGATAGCTGTTGAAGAGTAAGAGAAGAATCCAGGGAGAGGGGAGGATGTTAGATATCAAAGATTAGAGGGTGTTGTAGGAGAGTATGGTAATGGAAAGGGAAAGGAAGGAAGTAAATGAAGTAGAGTAGTGATTAATAAGTGGGAAAGGTTAAGAAGGTAGAGCAATTAAAGGAGATGCATTGTATCTGTGACTGGGGATATCTGAGGAACAGATGAAGAGGAAGGTGTATGAGAGAATGTAGTAGGAGAGCGTGGAGTGGAACGTTTAGGTTGTCTGTTACAATTAAAGTGAGGAGGAGGGTAGGTAGGGGTAGGTATCCAGGAAGTGGTAGAGATTGGAGTATCTGGATTTAGGATGGAAAATGGATTTGACTGGTGGATAGGGTGAGTAGACATGGGATGTAGGTTTTGGGTATAGGAAAAGATACCTGGGGAGATGCAGAAATATCTTGTGTAGATGGTGGGGGAGCAGAGTGTAGGACTGTTTTGGAATAAGTTGAGAGAGAAAAACCTTGTCATGCTTCCTGTCTGGCCTCATGTAGAGGCCTAGTTTAAATCTGAGGACTGCTACCTCACATTCAAACTTATAGGCAGGGCAACTCCTATAAAACACATTATGGGAGTCTCCACAATTGGCACATGTACGTGGCTGAGCAGGGCAATTTGAACGGTCATGACCAGGTTGGGCACATAGACGGCAGCGGGCTGTGGAACGACATTGATGAGGAAGGGATCGATATTGTTGGACTTGATAAGACAATCTACCAATATAAACCTCATGGAGGAGGTCTTGTCTATGGAAGTTAATCTTGGCAATACTGACGTGGGATTTATGTTGGCCTCTAGGAGGAATAGTGTAACACTGTACTGCCATTGCATCATATTCACCAAGGCAGGAAAGTAGGTCATTTTCAGTCTGACCAGTCCTTGTTATACATGGGACAAGCATTTGGGGGAATAGAAACAGTTAGTATAAGTTTTAAGAGTTGGGTGAGGTTCAGCAAGAATGGGTTTGCCAGTAAGGTCAGTAAGGGTAGATAGTGCACGAGCTTGGGCTTCAGATATACCTGTGACTAGGCGTGAACGATCAGAATGACTGCGAAAGGTAACCTTGCCTACTCGTTTCTGGAGGCACTGCTGAAAGAGAAGGGTATTCTCAGAATAAGGGGCTGTGGGGGGAATCTCAAAGAATCGATCCCACATGGCTGGGCCAAATAGAGTATTCAGAAGGTTTGCAGAGGTAGAGGTAGTAGAAGGATGAGGGAGAGAGGAAGATGGGGTGGTGTGGAGTGGAGTAGTTCTGGGGGGGGAGGACAATAAGGATGAAGAGTAGTAATAAGGGAAGTGGGGGTTGACACTGAAGAGGGTTGTGCAGCAGGGGAGAATGTTGGGGATGAGGAAGAGGTGTTTTCTAGGGGTTAAGTAATAACCTGGGAGGGTGTTTCAGAATAGTTTGAGTTGTTCGTAAGTGTCGAAGAGGGGGGTATTAGCATCAGTGGTCGGAGCCGTGGTCAAAGGAGGGGCAGGGGTCAGAAAACCATCAAAATTAAATTCAGATAGGCTATTTGATGAACGGGCCAGCCTTAATGCCTCTATTAAGGGTAAAGAATCTTCATTACTGGCCATGGTTAGCCTAAATTAAGGGTTAGGGCTAAGTAACTAACCAAGGGAATACCGTGCCCAAGGCTCCTGGAGGCCATTCGTGACTGAAACAAAGCCAGCCTTTCATCCTTTCACCACGGCTCTCACACCTTAGGAATGGGAAGAGAAGAAAGGAATAAAGAAGATATGGAAGAGGAAAGAAGAGAAGAAAGGACCAAGCAAAATTAGCTGAGGCAAGGGCCGAGGCCCAAGGTAGGGGTAATCCTCTACAATGGGTCACAGTCCCCATCTCCTAAGCTCTCCCACAGTGACAACGAGCTAGGTTTTCTGATCTTATGCAAACCCCATTATCTAATCCAGAATCAAAATCAAACCCTCACCCAAATAAAAATCTTTTAGGCTCCGGGGCCATTATCTGGTTGACGCAAAGGTTGGAATGGGCCCCATACGACAGCGCGATGCCACCCGCAGCCCGTGACAGCTCCTCCATGACAATGCAGTGGTCGAAGTACCCCATGCCTGAGCCGCCGTACTCTGGGTCTGCCGTGATGCCAAGCAATCCGAGGTGGCCCATTTTCTTCCAAAATTCCTGTGATAAGCATATTCAACTATACAGTAAGATCACATACTGTATATGCTTACTGATACATATACACATATCATTAACAATTTCAAATCTAATATATTCATATGTATGTGTATTAATATATGTAAATATATCATGCTGTATAAAATTAAAGTCATACATCAACGCATTAATAAAGGTTTAAAATGGTATATCCCTGACTATGTAAAAAGAACTTTGTCATTCAGGTATCATTCAAAAGGAATATTACAGCATAAACTGGATACACCTTATTAAACTGATTTACATCTACCATTCTAATTCACTCTGTACAAGAATTAAAGTAATAAAATCAATAAATTCATAAAAGGACAGGTGTGCTACACCTAAACTGACCCTCATCTCTGCAAAGTTGTTTTCTCTGTCGATTTCTCCTGCTTTGGGGGCCAGTTCCTTCTGCGCAAAGTCGAAGACAGTCTTCCGTAGCTGTGTGGAGGAAGGAAAAAGAAAAAGTATTGAAAACAAAAGCATGGGAGAACAACCATAATAATAATAATAATAATAATAATAATAATAATAATAATAATAATAACAATAATAATAATAATAATAATAACAACAACAACAAAAATAACTATGTATACCTGTCTAAAAACTCCACCAAACTCTAGCTTTCTGTGGATTTCAGGACTTAAATAAACAACTATCCCTATCTATGCCATGAAATCAGATGTAAAACATATTAGACACACACACATAAATCACTGTACAAGAATATAGCATAACATGATAAGAGACAACAAGAGCATTCTTTCTAAAAATCAAACTGAAATACAAAAAATAATATTTGCATATATGTGTACATTTACATATAAGGATTCTGTGTTTATATGTCAAATGTTTAGAAGACACTTACAACGGCCTTTTTCTCATAACTACCCGAAATTTACTAAAAAGGTGTTGTGATCTGTGTTAGAAAGTCTATGATCTCGTCCAATATGATAGTCAGTATCAAGCTGTTGCTGTGCAATCTAAATATATGTTAAAATTGAAGGGAAAAAATATATCTATATCATATAAAACATATATACATACAATAAATTATGTATGTATGTATAATGTATGTATAGCATATATATATATATATATATATATATATTACTATATATATATTATTATATTAAATTATATTATGTATGTATGTATTACATATTATGTATATATATATATGTATTTATGTTGTATGTATGTAATGTATGTATGTATTAGTATGCATGCATGTAATGTATGTATGTATGTATGTATTATAATGTGTGCTTGTGCTTATGTTTATGTTTTATTGAATAGATTAATGTATATGCGATATGGTGTTTGATATATATACATAATAGTATAAGAGAGAAGATAGGTATAAATATTATATAGTATAATAGAATATTGAGATAGGATATACTGAATAGGAGGGAGTAAAGGAGAATAAGAGGAGAGATAATTAGAAATAAGGAGGAAAGAGGTAAGAGAGAGAGGGAGAAGAGAGAAGAGAGATAGATAAGATGATGTATGAAAAGAGAGATGGTGAGTAAGAGAGAGAGGAGAGACAGTGATGTAGAGTGTGTGTGGATGTGATGTGTGTGGGAGAGTGAGGTGTAGTGGTGTGTAGGTGTGTGAGATGGGAGTGAGAGAGATGTTGATGGAGGAATGAAATGATAGAGTAGAGTAGGGATAGGAGGATGGTGGAGGAGAGGAGAGGTATAGGATGGTAGAGGAATGAGATGAGTAGTAGTATGTGCAGATGAGAGGAGGTATAGAATGGAGGAGGAGGTAATGGTAGGTATGAGATAATGAGTATGGAGTAGGGTGAGTGTGGGAGTAAGTGTAGTAGTGTGGTGAGGATGGGATGGTAAGAGATGGTGGATGTGTTGGTGATGTATGAGATTGATAAGAAGTAGTGCTTAGTGTGTAGTGAGATGGAGTGAGTGGTAGGTAGGATAGTGGATAGGATGTGTATGATGGATATTATGTGTGTATGTTGGGTAGGTGAGGAGTGTAGAGTGTAGTGAGTGAGAGTATGAGATGATGTGATGAGGAGTGCGTAGGTAGGAGGTGATGTGAGTGTGGAGTGTGTGTGATATGTGGATATGTGGATGTGGTGAGGTAGTGGTAGTGTGTGTGGTAGTGGTTGTGTGGTGTGTGTGATGGTGGTAGTATGGATGTGTAGTGAGATGAATTGGTAGGTGATGTAGGTAAGTAGGGATATGATGTGGAGGGTATGATGGATGGTGTATGGAGTAGAAGGATATAGTGAAGAAGATGGATGCGTGATATGGTATGGTATGTATGTGAGAGTGTAGAGGTATAAATATGGTGATGGGAGGTAGGTGTGGTGTAGATGGATGGTGGTATTGGATGTGTGTATGTAGGGTGAGTGATGAATAGAATTAGGTAATTATTATAATATACTATAATTTATTACACACACTATATATATATATATATATTAACAATATATATATATGATATATTACAGTAATATTTATATATACTATAATTGAAGAGGTGAAGTATAAGAGAGGAGAGAGAGAGAGACGAGAGATAGAGTAAGCGAATGAGAATACGAGATAGTACATAGTATTGTATTACACAGTGAGTAATGATATAAGAGAATAAGTAATAATATTAGAATGAGAGCACAGATAGTATGAGAGATGAGATAGATTGAATGAGTAAAAAATTAATATTTTGTAGTATACGAAGAGTAAGGGAGGTATAGTTAAATTAAAAGTGAAATAGAGAGAGGGAGGTTATAGCTATATTATAAGTGAATGAAGTGGATATGGTTAATATGATATAATTATATATTATTATATATTTTAATTAATTAAATCAGTTGAATGTTGTGTATTATTGTTGGTAGTGGTCAACACATCAAACACAGTAATATCAGATCTACAACAGACACACACACAAACAAGTAACATTACAGCATAACAAAACACACACAGACAGACAGAACAGACAGACAGACAGACACAACACACACACACACCAGACACACACACACACAATTAACATACATACCACACACACATACATATGTACAATTAAAGTATTATGATGACCTTTACAACCTTTTTACATTTAGGCTATTATTAGGGATTTAGGATAGTATTTTTTTCGAGTTACATCAACAGTGACACCAAAAAAAATGGCACGAGGCCGCCCTGGCACCCCCAAATCGCGCGGCTACAATAGCTGTAAAAAAAATCCAAAATCCCTAAATTCAAATCCTAACATTACCCAGAGGGACGAGGAAGTAGAGGGCTTTTAGAATATATGTGAAGGATGAGGAACGAGTGTTCATTTCACTTGGTATGCAAGGAAATAAAAACAAGGATCGACGGTGGGTATATATGGTTTAGGTATTAAGAACATTCGAAAAGTATGACCTATACGCAGGGAGAGAAGGATGGGCAGTGTCCTCTTAGAGCCCGAGGAAGAGAGAGGCCGAACATGAGGAGGAGGATGGGTACAGTAACAGACAGTAGAGAGAGTGAGATGAAGGAAGGTCAGACATGGTAGAGTCGTTATCAGAGGACCAGCGGGCAGAGAGAGAGAGAGCCACCGCTGAGGAAGTTGTCCTTAGAAGTAGAGAGGGAGGCGTAAAAACTGCCATAAATTATGACACGAGAAATTAGTTAGAGATAGCATGTAACATGACCCAGACTGATGATCGCGGCCGCTAGGATGGCATTCTGCATTGAGAGGGTTAGGGAGGGTGGACGAGCGGTATGGGATTCGAATCTCGAGGGTAATTTGGTTATGATAAGGAATTCGGTATTGTTGATTGATATTAATGTTAGTTTACGGTGTTATCCACATAGGAGAAGTTCTAAGAGAGGGTAAATAAAGAATTTAATAGAAATTAAAGAAAACTTGGAATAGAATATGTCAAGAAGGAGATGTATATAGGCATGAGTGAAAGAGTTTTAATTACGGAAAGGAATCTAAACTGTAGAGTAGGACGATATTTGGTAAGACGTAGGCAATATTGGTTAGAGGAATAATGGAGAGTGTGCTGAGTGAACGGTAGTTATGACAATAAGTAGGAGCTGAGAGTGGATTGGTTGAGGAGGATGTTTATTACGTAGGCATGGAATGGATAGAAGGCACAGTAAAGAAGAGTAAAAACTAGAATTTTCCTTGAAGTAAATGGATGGAATAAGAAATTGACTTACGCCGACAAGAGAGAGACACATAGGAAAGACACAAGGAGAGAGAAGAGAGAGAGAGAAGAGAAGGAAAGAGGAAGAGAGAGAGAGAAAGAGAGAGAAGAGAGAGAGAGAGAGAGGAGAGAGAAGAGAGGAGAGAGAGGGAGAAGGAGAGAAGAGAAGAGAAGAGACAGAGAAGAAAGAAGAAGAGAGAGAGAGAGAAAAAAGAAAAAGAGAAAAGAGAGAAGAGAGAGAGAGAGAGAACGAAAGAGAGAAGAGAGTAAAGAAGAGAGAGAAGAAAGAGAAGAAAGAAAGAAGAGAAAAGAGAGAGTGAGAGTAGAAGATAGAGAGAGGAGAGAAGAAGATATATTAGAAGAGTAAATAGGTATATATATATATAGTAAAATAAGAGAGTAAATAGATGATTATGAAGTAATAGATAAAAGGAGGAAGTAGGTAAGGACAGGAATGGAAAAGGAAGAGGAAGGAGGAGAAGAGAAAAAGAATAGGGAGAGAAAGAGAGAGGAGGGGAGAGGAGAGAGAAATGAGAAAGTAGAAGGAAGAGGAACAGAGGAGGAAGAGGGACAGGAAAGAGAGAAGGAGAGAGAAGAGGAAAGAGAGAAGGAAGAGAAGAGGAGAGACGAGAGCAAAGGAGAGAGGAGAGAGAGAGAAGATATATATATAAGATAATGATATAAATAAAACGTAAGAGTAAGTAAGAGGAGAGGAAAGGATAGATAGTATAAGAGAGAAAGAATAATGAATAGAGAATGATACATAGAGACGAGAAATGATAAAAGTATATAAGAGTGATAGGATGAGTGAGTAGAGAGAAGGAGAGAAGAGAGAAGAGAGAGAGGAGAAGAAGAGAAGAATTAATGCAATAGGAAAATTTGAAATATATACGATATTAATATTATTATTTACCATATAATAATAAATCAAGGTAATATAGAGCAGAAAAGGGAGAAATGAGAGAGATGAGAGAGAGAGAGGAGAGAGAGAGAGCAGGAGAGAAGAAGGAGAGAGAGAGAGAGAGAGAGAAGAGAGAGGAGTAGATAGAAGAAAGAGAGAGAGAGAGAGAGAGAGAGAGAGAGAGAGAGAGAGAGAGAGAGAAGAGAGAGCAGAGAGAGAGAGAAGAGAAGAGAGAGAGAAGAGAGAGACAGAGAGAGAGAGAGAGAGAGAGAAGAGAGAGAGAGAGAGAGAGAGAGAGAGAGAGAAGAGAGAGAGAGAGAGAGAGAGAGAGAGAGAGGAGAGAGAGAGAGAGAGAGAGAAGAGAAGAGAGAGAGAAAGAGAGAGAGAAAGAGAGAGACAGACAGACAGACAGACAGAAAAGATAGAAATAGGTAGATAGATTATATATAGATACATATATATAAGATAGATAGATAGAAAGATAGATAGATAGATAGATAAGAAAGATATATATATATATTAATATATATAGGGAGAGAGAGAGAGAGAGAGAGAGAGAGAGAGAGAGAGAGAGAGAGAGAGAGAGGAGAGAGAGAGAGAGAGAGAGAGAGAGAAATGCATGTGCACGCAATTAGATTTTCTTTGTTCGTTGTTCTGTCTGTTCATGTGTGTATGGGTATTTGTGTGTACGACACACAGACACACACACACACACATACACACACACACACACACACACACACACCACACTGCACACATACGTTGTCTATCGACGTGCAAACAATTGTGTCCTCCAAACCGCACCCAGAACATAAAATAAAAGTTATAAAAAGTAGTTCATGAAAAAATGTACTTGTATCATTTTCACCTTTTATTCCCATAGGCTACCGGTTAACTTAATTTGTTGTAGATTTCGCGTTTTCAAAATTTAATTCTATGCGTATTTTAAAGACGATTAAGCAGTGAAGGAAGAAAGAAAGAAAGAAAGAAAATAAGGGACTACAGACACAAATTATCTCCTTGCTCACAGAATAAGACAGAAGGAGTACGTGCCTATTTCTGAATACATTATAGACAGCAAGGTCTAATGAGACACGATCTACTGTTGTCGTAGCTATGAAGGTAAAAGTGTTTTTTTATCAATAAAGATTATGATATTATTTTATTTAGGAGTCTTCATATCAATTTCCAAGTCCTCTTTTCGTATTTCTATCATCATCAGAGTCACAGAAACTAAAAAGAATCTAAATATTGAACTAACACTAAATAAAGTACCAATAATTTCACCAGTACCCCCATGGTTTGATATTTCAAATTATATACAAATAAATTTTGCTGAAAACCTCTCAAAAAAACACCCCTCAAATCATTATTCAAAAACATTATCAAGAAATGATAAATATAAACTACAAAGACAATACCAAAATATTTACCGATGGATAAAAAATAAAAGAACCAGATTCAACCTCGGCAGCCATATTTATTAAAGACAAAAAAATAACAACTCTGGAAACTACCAACTAATGTAGAAATAACCCACGCAGAACTCTTTGCTATAAAACAAGGATTAAACTATATTATAAACAATAATCTAAATAAAACAGTGATACTATCAGACTCTCAATCATCACTACTACTTAAACAAAACAACAAACCTTTAAACTACAAACAAATCATATACGATATACAAAAACAAATACATATACTAGCAACACAAAAAACAAACATACAAAGATCCAATGGATTCCCTCACACAAAAACATTAAGGGAAACGAAATAGCAGACTTAGCAGCAAAAAAAGGTCACGAACTGATCAATCCCATGCCAGTATCTCAAGACCCAAAATATACAATAAAAGAAATTAAATTGAAAAATTCCAAACAATGGGAATCGAATCTTAAAGAGATTATTACACTCCAAGGATTACCTCATAAAAGACAACAGCAGAAAACCTTTGTTCAGAGCCAAAAAATCAGAAAATTAGATACACGCATCGCAAGATTATTAACCAAACACACAAGACTAAAACAACACCTACATAGACTAAAAATGGAAAACGACCCATATTTGCAGATGGTGCAGAACCCAAGAGGAAACAATAGAACACATGATAATACAATGCCCAAGGTTCAATTCCCAGAGAATAAAACTAAAACAAGCACTTAATCAAGCAAATATTCAAGACTTTAAAATCAACCTTCTGTTAACAGGGACAGACCATTCATTAACCAATAAAGTATTACATATTGAGACACACCAAGATCTTCCTACAAAGAACCAAGTTAATCAACATGATATAAGAAACTTCAAGAACAAAAAAAGAGGATCCAGGGGATATAGACAACATAGTCTAAACCCTATAACGAGAAAGAAGAAAAAAAAGTATTTCTATCATCTAAAAAATAACTTTCACATATATTTTATCCAGTGAATTATCATCATAATACTTCCTACATGATTTTTACTCCTATCTTTAATTTTCAATTTCTCTCTCTTTCCTAATTCACCCTTTCTCCTTTTCTTACCTCCCGCTTTTTCTATATTTTCCGAATACGAATTAAAAAAAAAATCAGATAACAACGAACTTAAAAGAAAATCCACCACCGTACAAACAACGTAAAAATAGTCGATATTGTTTTGTCATGCTTACCTTAATTTTCTCGAGATCAAAGGTAAGTTTGTTATCATCCCAAAACGCAATTTTAAGAGACGATCTGTTGATAAGACAGTCACGTGTGCTTGCATTTATCTCGATCTCTCTTGTCTCTCTCTCATCATCATTATTATTGTTATTATTATTACTATAATTATTATTATTATTATTTTTACTATTATTATCATTATTATCATTATTATTATTATTATTATTTATTATTATTATTATTATTATTATTATTATTATCATTATCATCATCATCATCATCATTATTGTTATTATTAACATTATTGTCATTATTGTAATTATCTTTTATAATGATCATTATCATCATGATAATAATAATGATAATTATTATTGTTATTACTATCATCATTACTATCATTATCATTAATATTATTATTATTGTTTTTATTACTATAATTATTATTATCATTATTATGATCATCACCATTATTATCATTATAATTATAGTTATTACTATCGTTATTACTAATATCATCAATATCATTATCATTATGATCATCATCATTATTGTTATTGTCATTATCATTATTATCATTATTATTATGACCATAAATATAATTACTATTACTTCTGCTATCATTATTATCATTATAATGATTATTATCATTATTTTTTACCATTATCATTATAGTCCTTATCAACATTATCATCACAATTACTGTTATTATCATCTTTTATTATCATTATCATTATCACTATTGTCATTATCGTCATTATTGTTATCATTGTTATCTTTGTCATTATCCCTATCATCATTATAATCATTAACATTATCTTTATTGTTATTGTTATTATCATTATTATTACTATTATTGTTATTATCATTATTATTACTATTAACATTATTATTATCACTATTAGCGTTATTATTATTATTATCATCATTTTATTGTTATTGTTATTAACATTATCATTTTCATATTATCATTATTTATAATTATTATCTTTTATCATTATTATTGTTATCATTATTATCAATATTCATCATTGTTATAATTACTAATATATTATTGATTCGGTTATTATCATTATCATTTTCGTTATTATCATTATCATCTTCACTATGATCATTATAATTCTATATTCTTCATCATCACCATTATCATCATCATCATTATCATCATTAGCACTATTCTTATCATCATCCTCATCATCATCAGTATCACCACTCTCACCACGGTTATCATCATATATACATATATACATACATACATATATATGTGTATATACATATACACATATATGTATATATGTATATATATATATATATATATATATATATATATATATATATATATATATATATATATATATATATATATATATATATAATTATATATATAATATATATATAATAATAAATAATAAATAAATATATATATATATATATATATATATATATATATATATATATATATATATATATATATATATATATATATATATATATATATATATATATATATACATATGTATATATATATATATATTTATTATATATATATGTATGTATGTATGTATATATTTATATATGTATGTGTGTATATATACATATCTATATCTATCTATCTATCTATCTATATATATATATATATTATATATATATATATATATATATATATGCATATATATATATATATATATATATTATATATATATATATATATATATATATATATATATATATGCACACATACATACACACACACACACACACACACACACACACACACACACACACACAACACACACAACACACACACACACACACACATATATATATATATATATATATATATATATATATATATATATATATATATATGAATATGTACATATTGTATATATATATATTTGTACACACACACACACACACACACACACATATACATATATATATATATATATATATATATATATATATATATATATATATATATATATATTATAAATATATACATATTTGTACATATGAATTTATACATAATATATTTGTACACAAAACACACACACACACCTACAACAAATTCTAAAAGGAAACAAATTCTGAAAAAAAAAATCTTAAAGTCCATTTCAAGAACAAGGAAAAAATGACTTTATTTTCTACACCTGTTTTCCGCCTCGCCCCCCCCCCCTCCCCACCCCACCGCTACCCCCTCAGGCTACTCCTGAATACGTGGTGTTACACTTGGTACCCTTGAGCTTGGCTTGGTAGTGGTACCGTGGTATTGGTCTAACGATTGTGGTTCTGTTATTCTTGTGGTGCTCGATTTGGTACCATTCAGTGTAGCTTGGTACCGGTGCAGTGATTCTTGTCTGATTGTGGTACTTGTTCATGGTACTAGACTTGGTACCATTCCGTGAAGCTTGGTAGTGGTGCAGCAGTACTTGTATGATTGTGGTATTGTTAAGGTACTAGACTCTGTACCACAGTTCAGCTTGGTAGTGGTACAGTGGTACTCGTCTAACAATAATGGTTATCACTCTTATGGTTCCAGACTTAGTACCATTTAGTATGGTTTAGTAGCGGTACCGTGGTACTTGCCTAACGAGTGTGGTTATTTTTCTCATGGTACCAGACTTGATACTAGTCAGTGCACTTAGATATTGATAGATATTGGGTATTGCTTACCTCTCTCCTTATGGTACTAGACCTGATATTGATTTGCAATTAAATTACTAAAGATTGCTATTAAGTCCATATAATTATTGTTGTTGTGAAAAAATATAACGTTTTACTGATTTTTGAAATAAGATATCTATGCCGTTGGTTGATATTTTCGTTTTTCGGTGAAATTAGACAGGAAAGTTATTAAAACGCTGAAAGATTTTAGTTTAACAAAAATGGCATACATTGCAGACCAAGAAAAGTGAAAACAAAACAAAGAAAATAAGGACAAAGGAAAATGAAGAATCGATTATAAAAAGAAAAAAAAGAGGACAAAAAATTATTAATTCTCCCTAAGACAACGCAAATAAAAGGAAAATATTTTCGTGAATATTTAAAGCTTCGGATGTAAACAAAAGCATAGAAAACGGAAAGAAAACATAGAAAGTGGGAAAAATGATACGACTGTCGCCAAAAATCAAGCACAAACTATACCAAAAGAGACATGTAGTGTTTCTTATTATCTTGATGTTCCTTGTGGTAAGTGTTCTTTGTTCTTCATTATTATTCACGTTATTGCTTATTATCGTGTTTGTTGTTGTGGTTATTCTATCATTCATAATAATAGATAATCCTTGTATAATTGATGTTAAACGCTGCTCATCAAAAAGTATTTCCAATATAGATTATCTGTTAGCAAGTTATGAATAAATAAATGAATAGAAAATAATGATAATGATAGAAAAATCACCTTTGACTGATAATTTTAATCACTTAGCTACATATTTCTTCATCAAAACATCAAATTAAAATAAATAATACACACACACACACAACACACACACACACACACACACACACACACACACACACACACACACACACACACACACACACACACACACACACACACAACACACACACACACACACACACACACACACACACACACACACACACACACACATGACCACACCAACAAACACAAGCACTCTTAAGAGTAGATTACCGTTTCACTCTCCCACAGACGGCAATGGCCTTAACAAACTCACACACAAACAATCAGTCCATATACGTTGGTGACATCAACACACGTACATTAACAGAAACAAACACAACTCTCCCCATAAACAAACACATACAAGACCCCCCCAAAAAAAAAAAAAAACATACACACAAACAAACATATCCCTCGCCCCATAAACAACACATACAAGCCCCCTCCCCCCCAAAAAAAAAACATACACACAAACAAACATATCCCCGCCCCATAAACAAACACATACAAGCCCCCCCCCCAAAAAAAAATAAATAAAA
>NW_020872045.1:234973-239973 GCF_003789085.1 Penaeus vannamei
TCCATCTCGTCCTCATCCCCCTCCTCCTTCCGGTTCGGTTGGAGGACGCGAAGGAGATGGAGGGAGAGAAGGAAGGGGGGATTCAGGGGAAGAAGAAGTCCCTCCGCCCAAGAAGATTGTTTACGTGACCCAGCATGACCCCGCTGAGGGGAAGGACCCTTACCTGGTCAGATTTATGAGGGAAAAGGGATATCGACTCTATGACTACTGGGATGGGGATTATACGTTCGTCAAGGCTGACTCGGAAATCTGTCGAAAACACTGCACAGTCGAGGTCGAGTGGAGTCGAATAGGCCTATGTACCGTATTCTCTTCTAGGTCGAGGTCGAATAGGCCTATGTACCGGTCGAGGTCGAATAGGCCTATGTACCGTTCTCTTCTAGGTTTCGAATAGGCGTACCGTCGTCGACCTCATTTATGGGCCAGTAAATAATAACTGTGAATTTGTTGTGAATGTGAAGATGTATAGACCTACATATCTTCGAGTCTTGATGCAGAACATCCAAAAGCATTGTTTATGTACATATTTATACCAATATATGCGCGCAGTATTTTAAAACGCATATATACCTATACGTGTTTACTCTAGGAATTGTGAATGAAGTAAAAGCCTGATTAATGTTTTCTATTTTCCTGCCAGACACGAGAGAGGAAGGGGAGGGGAGGGGGAGGGGGTTATATACCAGTCCCGTTATTTCTGTTGTATAAAAAATCATCTTGATGTTGTACTATTTTCGAATGAACACATTTTTCAAATGCAATTTCCTTATTGATACTGAATACACACATACATACTCACAACACAAACGCAAACACGTGTGTATACATGCATTCACTTTGAATCCAAAACACAAAACAATTAGGAATGCAATAAATAAATCTAAAAAAATATAGCGAAGTGTATTTAATATACTGTATAAACCAGTACAAAACAAATGAATAGAGACATCTCTCTACAACATGGCTAACAAACACACTATAGACAAGAGACAAAGAAAACTGACTTTGCTTTTGTCTCTCCGATAAGCTTAACCTACGAACCGTTTGACCTTGAAACAGACAAACATTTAAGGTACAGTTAAGTCTTCCATAGCACCTTTCGAGAAGCCATAAAAAGTAAAATAAAAAATCTACGTGTTGCTTAAGGTAAGTAGCAGGTGTAAACATTGATTTAATAAGGATAATGAGAATCTAATGTGATTTACTCATGAAGGGAATACGATGGATCAAAATGTGCAATAATCCCTAATTGGAACCTCATCATAAACTATGACGTCATAACGTAGATGGCACTGAAATACTTCTAGTATGACGTCACTTTGTCGTCTGCGTGTTGAAATAAAAATATAAATAAAAAAGGGCAAGACAAGATTAATAATTCTTCCTGAATAATTTTTTTTCTCGTGTTATAAGAATAGAAATGAAGATGATATATCTATTCACATCAGTATCATCATATAAAAATAAATGATATTTAGATATATATGACGTCACTAGTGTTTATGAGTCATAAGTAATATTAGACATTGTAGTGTTATTACGTCAATGATGATAAATTCCTTTATTTTTTCTAAGAATATAAAAATGATTCTGATATCATTGAATTAATGACAATAATAGTAATAACAATAATAATAACAACAGCAATAATAATAATAATAATAATAATAATAATAATAATAATAATAATAATAATAATAATAATAATATCAATAACACTAATGATATGTGAGCAATGGGAAGGGCTGAAAAACATTCAAAATAAAATAATATAATCCTTAAAGTTGAAGAATCCATAGATTTTTGTTAAACCTTTATAAACCTACTAAGTACCACAGAAGAAACAAAAGACGATTCCTTAAGCAGATTCCGAAACTCTTAATATGGAATCCGATCACAAGCACCTAAACTGAATACAAAAATTCCCATTGTAAGAAGGGAGATAAAAAAGAAGAAAAAAAAGGAAAAAAGGGAAAAAAATTGTCTTAAATGGGAGATTTTAAAGCAGGGAAACATAAGGAAAGAACGAAAGAAGGGGAAGGAGCAGAGGAGAAAAGAAAGAGGGGAAATAGGAGAAAAGAAAGAGGGGGAATAACGCCACACGAAAAAAAAGTGTGGCAGAAGAGAGGAGAGAGGGAAAGGGGACCTAACCTCTCACCAAGAAAGAAGGACAAAGAAGAAAGAATAAAGGAGGGAGGAAGAGGGACGGAGACAAACTTCCTCAAGGAGAATAAGGAGGAGGCTGATCCGGAGGAAGACCCCCCTTGGGAGGCAGCGCGCCGGCGTTGTAATCCACAGGCACATGGGGGTACATCTGGCCCTCTGGCACTGTGGGCTCCGGAACCACCATCCCTTCGCCGGGTGCCGTGGGGTAGGGGGCGGAAGGAGGGGGTTGCATGGCCGCAGGGGGGGGTTGCATGGCCGCGGGGTGAGGGGGCTGGGGCTGCTGGGGGGGTAGCTGGCCTGGGGTAGCGATGACACGGCCGGGGCTGCCGAAGTTCTGGTCGTGGAATTCTCTGTATTTCCTCTTGATGACGCAGCACAGAGCGCCCGACATGATGCAGAAGAAAGCTGTGAAGAAAAAGATTACAATTATGATAAAGGAAATTCAGCTGATAGTAATCTGTGCAACACTGATAACTCTAAGGGGAAGGAGAGAGAGGAAAACAAATAAAATTCATGATGATAAAGGAAATTTGCACCTTAGACCACCGATAACTCTAAAGGCTGTGTCACACTAGCACTTTTTCCGTCAATTTTTTTGACAATTTTATTTGACATAAATACAAACATTCTCGAATATAGCTCTTGATTTGACTTTGCTTGGCTGAAAAAGTTGACGGAAAGGTTTTCAGACGGAAACGATCATTATCGTCTGACTGGAAAATCGACAATTCGCTCAAAAATGGACAAAATTTCAGAAAATTGTAAAAAAAAAAAAAAATGCGGAAGGGTGTATTTTTTTTTCAGCAGTTTCAAAAGTTTACAAAAAGTACACTTGTACCCTTTTCCCAACACTCTCTCTCCCCCTCTAGAGTACAAAGCAAAAAGATAAAAATGATAACACTCAGAATTACCAGAATCTAAAGAAAAGCAATACAGACAGATTTTTGACAATCATTTAAGGGCACCTTGAACTGACTTAAAAGATAATGAAAGATGCCCTGTCTTTGACCAAGGGGCTTTCGTCGTGGGAATAAGTTTAGTTCTAAAACATGAGAATGTGTTCAAGTGTCTGTATTAAAAAGAAAGAAAGAAAGAAAAAACACTTCTATCGCACATTTTCCCGTCTTGATCTCGTCAGCGCGATACAAAAGCAATAAAATAATCCAATCCAATTCTTAAATCTGACCCTAATCGTCATAAAAAAAATAAATTCTACAACAAAGTACGCTACAAAAAAAAAAAAAAAAAAAACAGACGACCCCTAACACCACTACGAAAAGAAAGAAAAGAAAAAAGAAAAGAAAAGAAAGAGAAAGAAAAAAAGAAAAGAAAGAAAAAAAAAAAGAAAAAGAAAAGAAAAGAAAATGAAAATAAAGAAAAAGAAAGAAAAAAAGAAAGAAAAAAAGAAAAGAAAAGAAAAGAGAAAATAAAGAAAAAAAAAAGAAGAAAACGAAAAAAACGAAAAAAAAAACGAAAAACGACCCCGCTTAAACCCCCCATCCCCGACCCCCCCAAACCGACCTCCCAGTGCCACCAAGATGATGCCCGGTGCCACGTCCTCCGCATCGTCATCGTCCTCGTCCAGGAGCGAGAGCCAGATGACGCCCGGCAGAAGGAGACACACCACGCCGAAGACCGCGAGGCAGGCGACGCAGGGGATGCCCAGGACCAAGCTGCCGAACTGGGGGGGGGGGAGAGAGGGGTTGGTGAGACTGGTGGCGAGTGGTGATGATTGGGGATGATTGATGACTGGTGATGATGGTGATGACTGGAGTGGTGATGATTGGGGATGACTGGTGAGGACTGGTGATGATTGGTGAGGACTGCGAGTGGTGATGTCTTGTAATGATTGTGAGTGGTGGCGAGTGGTGATGATTGGTGATGAAGAGTGATGACTGGTGGCGATTGGTGATGAATAGTGATGACTTGTGATGATTGGTGATGACTGGTGGCGAGTGGTGATGACTGGTGATGGTTGGTGAGGACTGGTGGCGAGTGATGATGGTGATGATTGGTGAGATGGTGGCGAGTGGTGATGATTGTGGCGATTGGTGATGATTGGTGGAGTAGTGATGACTAGTGATTGTGGTGAAGTGATGACTAGTGATTGGTGATGACTTGTGATGGCCTGATGACTAGTGATGGCTGGTGATGGCGTGATTAGTGATGACTATTGACAATTGATAGCTGGGGATGATTGATGACTAGTGATGACTGGTAATGACTGGAGGTGAAGTGATGACTAATGATGATTGGTGATGACTGGTGGTTGTATCAACTGATATGGTGGTAATGATGAATATGATAGTATTATTAATTAAGGATAGTATTTATAGGTATCATCAGTTATAACATTGATAATGATAACAAATCGAATCAAAAAAACTTCTATTAATAACAATATTAGCCAATACATTGATTCTATTAATAATAAAAAATACAATAACAATATCACTTACAATCTCCTTAAAAATAAAATAAAATGAAATAATCTTCAGCTAAAAAGGAAGAAAGAAAGAAAAAAGAAAGAAGAAAAAAAGTAAAAAAGAAAGAAAAAGAAAGAAGTAAAAAAGAAAGAAAAAGAAAGAGAAAGAAAAAAGAAAAAAGGAAAGAAGAAAGAAAAAGAGAAAAAGAAAGAAAATAAGTAAATAAAAGAAAGGAAGAAAATAAATAAATAAATAAATAAGAAAGAAAAGAAAGAGAAAGAAAGAAAAGAAAAAAGAAAGAAGAAAAGAAAAGAAAATAAAGAAAGAAAGAAAGAAGACAAAGAAAGAAAAGGAAAGAAAGAAAGAAAGAGAGACAAAGAAAGAAAAAAATAAAAGAAAGAAAAGAAA
>NW_020872045.1:252473-259973 GCF_003789085.1 Penaeus vannamei
GCCCAAACGTTCATGTGAGACGCAGCCAATCACAATCCACCACGATACTGGTCGGCTTTTAGACACACGTGACACTTGATGCTCTACTACTCGACCTTGCCGACGCCTTGAACAAAGTCCCCCGACAGAAGACTGATGCTCATTTGACGGTATTGAGAGACCAAAAGACCGAATCTTCGCTGAATTACTTCCTTTCAGACCCGGCGTGACCTGCTCGACTTCTCCCTCCGTTCTGCTTCTTCTGGTGAGCCACAGGGCGATTTTCTTGGTCCTCCCTTTTTCCGCTTCTGTACATCAATAAGCTTTCATTATCTATACTTAACTCTTCCTCGAGACTTTTTTCTGATAGTATCTTATTTCGATCAATCAATTCAGAAGACGAATGCAGACTTCTTCAGCATGGCACACGCCCTCGAACAGTTGGAAGTCAAAAGGACTTTAGACCAGATAAATGCAAGGAATTACGATTCACTAAATCACACACACTAATACCTACATAACATAAGATATAATAATATAATAATAAAAATAATACACACATAACACCTACAGCTGACACCCACAACATTCTGCAAATATCTCGGAGTACACATCACAACCCCACTTTTAACATACATTTATCACAAAGCAAACAGAACAATGGGGCTCCTGATGAAAAACCTTCGCAGATGTACACAAGATATCAAACACATAGCTTACAACACACTTTGCAGCTCTAAGGCAGTTAGGTTTATTACACACAATTACACGCGCATACCTGGTATTACAGAGAGACCAGATATAGACCTGCTCTAGCCACGAAAACAAGCACACACTTACAATCACGTACAAGATCGCAAAAAAAAAAAAAAAACATTGATATCAACCAACAAAAACACTTAAAAGTAGCACCTACGCGACTGAAACGGGCTGCCTCAACACACCATAGAAACAAGAACATTAAAAAAAAATCACAAACAAATTAAACAAATAAATAACCAAACAAGCGCCTGCATAAACTCAAACACCACCTTATATGCTTTAATCCTTTGTCTAAACCTCAGCATCCAAATTTATATGCGAGATATGCGCTTACTAATGTTTTATGCATTAGCTATTGATACTGAGAGTGACACACACACACACACACACACACACACACACACACACACACACACACACACACACACACACACACACACACACACAGACGTACGTACGAAAGACCTTTTTGAAGTATGTGTATTCGTGTATGTGTGCCCCCCCCCCACACACACACCATACGCAAAAAAAGCGCCTTATATGAAATCATTTTAAAGTAAAACAGTTTCTTGAAATTGCAATTCGGTCAACACACATTTTCACATTAGAAAGAACGTGTTAACTTGGCTTGGCTAAAGTAATGCAAGCAATGTCAAACAAGGAAATGCTTATGCCAACAAAGGCATTTAACATTTGCATGAAATATGAGAGTACGTCATTGTTATTTTTCAGAAACTGTTACTGACTTTCTTTTTCGTTTCTTCATGTGAAAAGTGTGTGTGCGACAGTTGGAGAAAGGGGGGAGGAGGGGAGGGGTATCCCAGGGTCCTTTTCAAAACACGTAAACTGGAATTTAATTTGAAAATACTTCTTACATGGAATAATGATAAAAAAAACTCCCTTACACGGATATATCACTGTTATAAGCTGCTCGCATAAGTACAAAACTTCTCTCACAAAACTTCCCTAACTCAGAAAAAAAAGAAAAAAAGAAAAAAAAAACTTCAAAGAAAGAAAAAGGGAAAATTAAACTTCCAAGTCCCCCCCCCCAAAAAAAAAAAAAAATCGTCAGCCAGTCGTCAAAGGACACATTTATCTCATATCCTCAGGCTATTTCGCCAGAGCACAAAGGGACGATTTGCATCCGACTGTACTTTGGGAAATCTTCAGAAGGGGAAGGGGAGCCTCTCTCTCGTCCGGGCTCTTGCGCTCAGCTCTCGGCGGCGGAGGAGGAACCGGTGTCCTGTGAGCTCCTTACATGGATCTAGTTACTTTGCAGATGCACTTGTTATACATACATACATACGTACATACATAATACATACAAAGAAAAACATACATGCATACATACATACATAATACATATACATACATACATACGTACATACATAATACATACAACAACATACATGCATACATACATACATACATACATACATACATACATGCATACGTATATACATACATACATACACACATACATAGATACATACATACGCAAGTATAAACATACATAGATACATACATACATACATACACACATATGTACAAAAGTACATACAAACATACATATATACAATATATATACGTACGTACATACAATGCATACATACTCAACATACATACATACCTATATACTGTACATACGTACGTACGTACATACGTATACACACACACATACATATATTCAGACACCCATCCATCAATACAAACACAAATAAAGCTAGTGTTTATATAAAAAAACAACAAAACCAAAACAGAATAAGGAATAAAATGAGTAACAGTTAATAATACATTACATATTAATCATATAATGAATAAAATAATACTTACATTGCTTACATTCATTACACAATGAATAACATAATAAAAACATAACTTACATTAATGACACAATGAATATATATATATGCTATCAATATATATATTCTTACATTAATGACACAACGAAGGACATAATAAGAACAGAACAAAATTCACGGTAACTTCCCAAAGTAAATAAATTCCAAAATGCGCGACAAAAGTGATGTTGATTAAGCAACGAATCGCCAAGGAAAGGGATTCAGATGCCTTCGAAGACCTCCCAGGGAAGTTAGATTCTCTTATTTTTCGTTCTTTTGTTTTTTTTTTTTTCGGTCTTTTCTTCTATGTTCTTCTTCTTTTTTTTTTCTCTCGTCTTTTCTTCTATGTTTCTTCTTCTCCTTTTTTTTTCTCAGGGACGCTTGTTCAGACTGACAAGACGCGGAGGGAATTTATTTTGTCTTGGATGTTTTAGGAGAGAAATGAGCAAGGTAATTGGGTAAGGACAGCACGCAGACTGGACGCAGGCACAAAGACACACACGATCTCACTCACACACACGTAAACATATTCATGTATATATATATATATATATATATATATATATATATATATATATATATATATCTATATATATATATATATATATATATATATATATATATATATATATATATATATATATATACATACATATACACACATCTATCTATTTACCTATTTATCTATCAATCTCTCTCTGTTGTTGCTTTTGTTGTTGTTGTTGTTGATGATGATGTATTTTTTTTGTTGATTTTGATGATGTTTTTGTTGTTGTTGTTATTGCTTTTGGTGTTGATGATGGTGATGTTGTTGTTGATGATGTTATTGTTATTGCTGTTGTTGTTGATAATGATGTTATTGTTATTGCTGTTGTTGTTGTTGTTGATAATGATGTTATTGTTATTACTGTTGTTGTTGTTTCTGTTATTGTTGCCTTTGGTGGCGGCGGTGGTGATATTGGTGTTGTTTCCAGTTGTTGTTGGTGGTAGTGGTATTCCATTATTTACATTATTACTAGTATTATCAACTCGTTTTTATTACTACTATTTTTATCATCATCATCATTATTCCTTATTATTGTTATTTTTGTCTTTATTATTACTATCATTATCATTATTATCCTTCATATTATTACTATCATTGCTATTATTATTATTATTATGATTATCAAAGTTATTATAACTCTATCATTGTCATTGTTATCATTACATCATTATTTCTTATGATTATTCTTACTAATATTATCATTATTATTGATATTACTATTATTGTTATTGTCATTATTAATGTTATTGTTATTATTGCTATCATCATTACCATTATTATCATTACCGTTGTTTCTGCTATCATTATCATTAGTATTACAATTATTAGCATTATCATCATTATCATTAATAACATCATTTTCAGCATCATTAATATTGTTATTATCCTAATTATCATTATCAATATTATTTCTATTTATTATAATTTGTCACTATTATCACTGCTGTTGTTTTCAATATTATTATGAACATTATTATCATTGCTATTATTTTTTCAAAATTTAATGTTATTTATAACTGTATTGTGTCGAGAACCAAATATATAATTATATTCCAATAGACTGAGGACTTCAAATACAAATCTTAAAATAGATGGAGAGATATAGATAGATGAATAAATAGGGAGACAGATAAATAGATGAATAAATAGGGAGACAGATAAATAGATGAATAAATAGGGAGACAGATAAATAGATGAATAAATAGGGAGACAGATAAATAGATGAATAAATAGGGAGACAGATAAATAGATGAATAAATAGGGAGACAGATAAATAGATGAATAAATAGACTGGCAGATAGATAGATATGTGAATGTGACGCTTTGTATGAAAGACCACCGCTGAATAAAATCATACAGTGAAAAGATAAATAAAAGATACATTGAAAAAATACAGTGAATTGAACCGTGGGATTAAGGAAAAAGGATTACATTGATAAAATACAGCGAAAAGCGCCGAGAGGATTATGATACAAGGTAGATCATGAGATATATTTTTATTTATTTGTTTAATCTATTTTGTATTATTATTATTATGAGTTTTTTTTCTCGTTATAGGATGTGTAAAAAGTACAATACGAGGTACAGTAAAGTCTACAGTGAGAGCTACAGTTAGGAGTACAGTGATGAGTACAGTGCACAGTACAGTGAATAGCTTCAACGAGAAATACAGGAATAAGTACACCAAGAAGAGCGAAGGTACAGTGAAATGTACAGCGAGAAGATACAGTACATGCTACAGTTGCAGCTTCAGGAACAGTTGCCACAAAATGGTACTTTTAAAGGTATATCAAAAGGTGCAGTGAAGGGGTACAGTAAGTCCAGTAAGACCTACAGTAACGGGTACAGTGAAAAATACAGTAAAAGATACGGTGCACGGTGCAGTAGCAGCTTCAGTAACAGTTGTCAGATAGGCACATTAAAAGGTACATTTATATGCACTAAATGGAGCGACATTCATTTCGAATTTTTCATTTTCATTACGACTTTTTCTCTTTAATGTCACTTTTTTTCTTCATTAATGTCATCTCAGTCATTTTATACGATTTCATAGTGGAATTAATATAATTCATATAAAAATGCAAAAGGGGTTTTATTTAGATTTTATTTTTCATGTTTTATTTCATCATTATTATTATCATTTTTTAGAAGGATTGAAAAGCCGACACGGAAACTATGAAAAATGTATTATATCTAAATAAGTTTTTAAAAAACTTAATTCTCATTTTTTTTTTTTTCAATTTTCAGTTATTATATCTGTGTCTGTCTGCATGTATGCGTCTCTGTGTCTGTTTCTGTCCCGTCTGCCCTTATTCTCTCTTTCTGTTTTCCATTTTTCCCTCTCTTTCACCTCCCCCCCTCTCTCTCTTCCATCCTCCGTTCTATCTCTCTCTTCTTCCTCCTCTCTTTCGTTCTCCCTCCCTCTTTTTAAAAATCTTTTCTGTGCTTTTTCTCATTTTTCTCATCCTTATCGGTTCTAGGAAACCGAATCAGAATATTTCGTGTTGTTTTCATTTTTATAAAAAGGTCGAGTATTTGTAATGGTAACACTTATTGTTGTTTTCATTCTTCTTATTTCTTCTTATTATTATTATCATTATTATTATCATTATTATATTATTATTAATTCATTATTATTTATCAATATTATTATCATTATTTTTTACTATAATTGATATCATTATTGCTACTATTATTTTCATTACTATTGCTTTTATCATTATTAGTACTGTTATTTCTATTATCAGTGTTATTGTTATTATTATCATTATTATTATAATCATTATTGTTAGTATTGCTCATTACATCGTTGTTACTATCCTTATCATAATCAATATCATTATCATCATTATCATTACTATAGACTATCATTTTCATCATTATCATCATTACTGTTATCATTATCAATAATATCACCATTTCAGTTATAATTGTTATCATTATTGCAATATATTAATCACACAACGTATCAACGTAAAATTTCTTGATACCGAAACCTTGCATTAATTAGGAAGAAAACATTAGACAATCTTGTGAAAGGAGGTTTAAAAATCAACATTAATTATGTATGTTGTCATTAAGCGGGTGTTGGCACCTGGGATCTCTAACGTTTTAATCTTATCACCTTAATTAATTATTTTCTTTCTTGTTTCTTTATTTCTTTCTCTTCTTATCTCTCTTTCTTCGCTTGTGTGATATTTTGTTTTTCCTTTCTTTTCTCTCTTTCTGTGTTTGTCTCTATCGTTCTTTCTTCCCCTCTCTCTGTCTTTCTTCTCTTTTTTTCCCTCCTTTTTCCTCCTTTTCTCCCTCTCCCTCCCCCCTCAATCTCTCCTCTTCCCTCCCTCCCCCCCCTCCTCTCCTACCCACCTCCCCTACCCCCTCCTTCCACCCCACCCACCCCCCACCCTCCCATTCTTCCCCTCCCCCTCCCCTACTCCCCTCCTCCTTCTACCCCCCTCCCCTTCTCTCATTCTTCCTCTCTTCATCTCGTTTCTTTTCTCACAGATAGATGGCGTTGCCTCTCCAGGGAAACTTTTAGCTCGAGGAGTTTCGAACTTTTGGCGTTAACGATCCCCCATGACGAATACCGGAAGTGGGGAAAATGGATAAAGGGATAGAGGAAGGGATAATGATGATGCGGATGAATGGATGATGAATAATGGTGGAATATGGTGAATAATGGTGGAATATGGTGAATAATGGTGGAATATGGTGAATAATGGTTGGTGAATAATGGTGGAATATGGTGATTAATGGTGATTCATGTTGGATAATGGTGGATAATGGTAATCTATGTTGGATAATGGTAATTTATGTTGGATAATGGTAATTATGGATAATGGGATGGTGTATGGTGATAATGGTGATTCATGTTGGATAATGGTGATAATAGTAATCTATGTTGGATGATGATAATTTATGTTGGATAATGGTAATCTATGTTGGATAAAGCTGGTTAATGATGGTGTGTGGGGGATAATGGTAATTCATGTTGCATAATGGTAGACAGTGGTGGCGTATGGTGAATCATGGTGATCGATGGTAAGTATGGTGAATAAAGATAGTGTGGTATGTGATGAATGAGTATATTGAGATCTGCTGATGATAGTGTTATGATATATAATGATTAATAACATGAATGTAATTAATAAGGACTGTAATGTGTGTTTGTATGTGTGTATGTGTGTGTGTATGTGTGTTTGTTTGTGTGTGTGTGTGTTGTTTATGTGTGTGTTGTGTGTGTGTGTGTGTGTGTGTGTGTGTGTGTGTGTGTGTGTGTTTGTGTGTGTGTGTGTGTGTGTGTGTGTGTGTGTGTGTGTGTGTGTGTGTGTGTTTGTAGCTATACATACCACTATCTTTACAATGTATAAA
>NW_020872045.1:267473-274973 GCF_003789085.1 Penaeus vannamei
TTTCGGATTTAATAAAGTCTATCAGTTTTATAATCTATATTAGTTCAAGACGACTGTGCAGTCTATTTTTCGATAGATTATAGTATATGAGCATCATGTAATCGTATTTTTGTTATCATTGTTATTATTGTTATTGTTGTTATTATTGTTATCATTATCATCATTATTATTATTATTATCATTATTGTTACTATTATTATTATTATTATTATTTTAATTATCATTATTATCATTATCATTATTATTATTATCATTATATCATTATTGATGTTATTCTTATTATTATTTTTATCATATTACTATCATCATTACCATTATTATTATTATTATTATTATTATTATTATTATCATTGTCATTATTATTGGTAATTATTATTATTTTTATCATCATCATCATCATCATCATCATCATTATTATTATTATTATTAATCATTATTATCATTATTATCATTATCATTATCATAATTGATATCATCATCATCAATTACTACAATCATTACTCCTATTATTATCATCATTATCATTACTATCATTATTCTTATCATTTCCATCATTATCATTGTTTCTATCATTATAATTTTTTTTTTGTGGGGGGGAGGGGGCAGTTCTGAAGGAAAATAAATGAAAATATATAGATTTCATCATCCGACATCCTCTTAATTACGTTCGGAAAACGAGACCTTTGATCCATAAATATTCGTCAATAGAAAATGGGAGAAAGGGAAGGAGAAGAGAAAAGAGAAAAGAGGGAGAGAAGGACGAGAGGGGAGGGGGAAGGAAGGGGAGAGGAGGAGGGGAGGAGGAGGAGGGGGAGAAGAGGAGGAAGATTAAAAAGGAGGAGGAGGGAAAAGAAGAGGAAGAAGAGCAAGAGGGAAGGGGAGGAGGAGGAGGGAGAGAAGGAGGAAAGAGAGAAGGACGAGAGGGGAGGAAGAAGGAAGAGGAGGAGGTGGGGATAAAGGACTAGAGACAAGGGGAAGGGAGGGGAGAGAGGGAGAGAAGGAGGAGGAAAGAGAGAAGGACGAGAGGGGAGGAAGAGGAAGGGGGAGAAGGAGGGGACTAAAGGACGAGAGAGAAGGGGAAGGGGAGGAGGAGGGGGGAGAGAAAGAGGAGAAAAGAAAGAAGGACGAAAGGGGAGGAGAAGGGAGAGGGAGAAAATGAAAGATAGGGGAGAGGAAGAGAAAAGAAAATGGTAGAGAGGAGGAAAGAAAGAGGGAAAGAGAAGGAAAGACGAATGGGAGGAGGAAAGGGAACAGGGAAGGAAGGAAGAGAAAGGAGGAGAGAAAGAGAAAGGAAGAAAAAGGGGAAGGAGGAGTAAGAAAGCGGATGAAAAGATGAAAGGAAGGAAGGACAAAAATGTGAATATGGAGAAAAGAAAAGGCAAAGATAAAGAATAGGAGAAGAAAAGGAGGATGAAGAAAGGAGAAAAAAGATAAGAATGAAGAAGAGGAAAAGGACAAGAGACAAAAACAGGGATGAAGAAGAGGACAAGGAGGATGAAGAGGATGAGGATAAGACAAAAGAAGAAGGAGGAAGAGGAGGAGGAGAAGAAGGAGGAGGAGGAAGAAGAAGAGGAGGAGGAGGACAAAAGAAGAAGAAGAAGAAGAAGAAGAGGAAGAAGAAGAGGATAAAACAAGAAGAAGAAGAAGGAAGAGGAAAGAGGAAGAAGAGGAGGAGAAGAAGAGAGGGTATCAAGCGCTGGATGAGGGATCGAGTCTCAGTGATCTCAGGTTCCAATCCTATCCCAATCATCTGATCTTTTTTCGCGAACCAAAAGCGGTGGAGGAGGATGGCTCTCTCCCCCCTCCCCCCCTCCCTCCCTTCCGCCTTTCCGAATTCCTGGAAGAGGAGGAGGGAGAAAGAGGGTAGAGAGGAGGAGGAGGAGGAGGAGGAAGGAATGAAGAGGAGGAGGAGGAATAGGAGGAGTAGGAAGAGGTGGAAGAGGAGGAAGAGGAGGAGGAGGAGGAAGAATATGAAGGAGGGAATGAGGAGGAGGAGGAGGAGGAGGATGAAGAAGGAGGGAATGAGGAGGAGGAGGAGGAAGAGGAGGAGAAGGTGAGGAGGAGGAGGAGGGAGGAGGAGGAGGAGGAAGAGGAGAGGAGGAGGAGGAGGAAATGAGGAGGAGGAGAAGGAGGGAGAAGATAAAGAGGAAGAGGAGGACAAGGAGGAGGAAAAAGAGAAAGAGGAGGAGGACAAGAAGAGGAGGAGGAAGAATAAGAAGGTAAAGAGGAGGGTGAGAAGAAGGAAGAAGAAGAAGAAGGGAA
Source organism: Penaeus vannamei (assembly GCF_003789085.1). NCBI lineage: Eukaryota > Metazoa > Arthropoda > Malacostraca > Decapoda > Penaeidae > Penaeus > Penaeus vannamei. The sequence continues at coordinate 269,736 of NW_020872045.1, forward strand.
TGAGGCGAAGGGGAAGGAGGGGGAAGAAGAGAAGGAGGAGAAGGAGGAGGAAGAAGAAGATTAAAAAGAGGAGAGGAGGAAAGGGAGAGGAAGAAGAGCAAGAGAAAAGGCGAAATAGATATATAAGGGTCAGGAAGTTGGACGTGGAGAAGGAGGAGGAGAAAGAAGAAGAAAATGAAAAAGGACAAAGGAAGAATAAAAGGAAGGTGAAAGAAGAAGAAAAGGAAGAAGAGGAGGAAGGTGGATGAAGAGGAGGGGAAGAAAAGAAAAGGAAGAAGGACAAAGAAAGAATAGATGGAAGGTGGATAAAGAGAAGGAAGAAGAAAAGGAGGAAGAAAATAAGAAAGTGAAAACAGAGAAAGAATATGACGACGAGGAGGCGAAAGAAGGAGGAGGGAGAGGAAAAAGGAGAGAAAAAAAATAAAAAAGAGAGAGAAAGAGAAAAGGCAGAAGACCGTAAAATCATACACAAAAAAAAATATTGAAAAATACTACAGAATAACAAATATAAAACATAAATGAAGGAAGATAAAAAAAGAAAGAAAGGATAAAATCGAAAACAAGAATGTGTCGAAAGAGTGTCGAAAGAAGAATGAAGCAGAGAAAAAAAAACAACAACGAAAAATGCAAAATAATTGTAATAGAAATGTTTTTTTTCGAAGTTGGACGACAAACTAAAGCGAGAGAGAGAGAAAAAAAATATAAGAATCATTCGGGTTCTCATTATGGACAGAAATAATGAGGGAATGACACGCACACGCCAACATGAATATATTTAGGTGTATGTGTGCGTGCGTGTGTGTGTGTGTGTGTGTGTGTTTGTGTGTGTGTGTGTGTGTTTGTGCGTGTGTGTGTGTGTGTGTTTTGTGTGTGTTTGTGTGTTTGTGTGTGTTTGTATATGTGCGTATTTCTCTGTGTATCTGTTTGTGTGTGTATATTTGTGTGGATTTGTACGTGTGTATGTTTATACGTATTCGTGTGTCTGGTCTTGTGTATGGAAATATGTATGTATCTTTGTATCTATTCTTGTGTGTCTTCGCGTGTCTACATATCTGTGTGTCTACATCTCTTTATCTATCCATGTGTATTTGGGTTTCTACATATTTCTTCATCTATTCATATTTATCTGTGAGTGTCTACATATCTCTGTATCTATCCATATGTATCAATGTGTGTCTGCATATCTCTGTATCTATCCATATGTATCTATGTGTGTCTGCATAGCTATTTATCTATTCATGTACATCTATGTGTGTTTACATATCTCTTTATGTATCCATGTGTATCTGTGTGTTTACATAGCTCTTTATGTATCCATGTGTATCTGTGTGTTTACATAGCTCTTTATGTATCCCTGTATCTGTGTGTTTACATAGCTCTTTATGTATCCATGTATATCTGTGTGTTTACATAGCTCTTTATGTATCCATGTGTATCTATGTGTATCTACATACCTCTCTAACTATCCATATGCATCTGTGCTTGCTTCAATATATCTTTATCAATCCATACGTATCTATGAGTGTCTACATATCCCTGCATCTATCTGTGTGCGTGTTTGCATAAACACAGACATATGAAAGGAAAAATAAAGGTATTTTCGGGTTATCAAAGATTTTCCAAAACCTCTGCGTCTTTGTCGAAATTCGGTCGTAAACAGAGAATGAGGTGCGAGGTCCTTCCTAGGGGGGGGGTGGAGGGGGGAGGAAGAAAAGAAAAAGAAAGTGAAAGAGGAAGTATGATGAGAGAGGTGGGGTGGAGGACGAAGAAGAGGGAGAGGGGGAAGGGGAGGGGGGGAGAATGGAGAGAGAGATAGAGGAGGACGAATAGAGGGAGGGGGGAGGAGGAGAGAATGGAGAAAGAGAGAGATAGAACGGGGAAAGGGGGGGGAGGAAGAAAAGGAAATTGAAAGAGGAAGTGGAAATGAGAGAGGTGGGGTGGGAGGACGAAGAAGAGGGAGAGGGGGGGGGAGAGATGAGGGGGGAGGGAATGGAGAAAGAGAGAGATAGAACGGGGAAAGGGGGGGGGAAGAAAAGAAAAAGAAAGTGAAGAGGAAGTGGAAATGAAGAGAGGTGGGGTGGGAGGACGAAGAAGAAGGAGAAGGGGGGGGGAGGAGAGGGGAGGGATTGGAGAAAGAGAGAGATAGAACGGGGAAAGGGGAGGAAGAAAAGAAAAAGAAAGTGAAAGAGAGAAACTAGAAATGAGAGAGGTGGGGTGGGAGGACGAAGAAGAAGGAGAGGGGGGAAGAGGAGAGGGGGGGGGGAGAATGGAGAAAGTGAGATAGAGGAGGACGAAGAAGAGGGAGGGAGGGGGAGGAGAGAATGGAGAAAGAGAGAGATAGAACGGGGAAAGGGGAGGAGGAAGAAAAAGGAAATTGAAAGAGATTAAAGAAATGAGAGAGGTGGGAAGGGAGGACGAAGAAGGGGGAGGGAAGAAGAGGAAAGGGCGGAGAGAAAGAGAGAGAGAGAGAGAGAGAGAGAGAGAGAGAGAGAGAGAGAGAGAGAGAGAGAGAGAGAGAGAGAGAGAGAGAGAGAGAGAGAGAGAGAGAGAGAGAGAGAGAGAGAGAGAGAGAAGGGAGGCGGCAGGAAAGAATGGAGAAGCAAGAGAGAGAAAAAAAGCAGAAAAGAGAAAGATAAAAGAGAACAAAAAAAAGAGAATAGGAAAAAGAGAACAGAAAAGATCAAAGAGAAAACGGTGAAAAGAATAATGTGAGAGAAAACACAGAGAAATAAGGAGAAACAGATAACAAAAAAAGGGAGATGAAAGAGGAAAAGAAAGATGAAAAAGAGAGAAAAGCTATGAAATGGAAAAACAGAAGAAAGAGAAAAAAGGAAGAAAGAAAGAGTAAGAAGAGAGAGAACAAGCGAGAAAGGAAAAAAAGAAAACGAAAAAAACGAAAAGAAGAAAAAAACGAAACACAATAAGAAAAAGAGAAAAAATAAAAAAAGATGAAGGAAAGAAAATGACGCTATATGTATCTTCCAACTTGAGACGAAAATAGAAGAAAAAGAAGAAGAAGAAGAAGAAGAAAAAGAAGAAATTTCCGGATTAGTTTATTTTCAGAATCATTACTCAGATTATGTCAGTTGGAAACGGTGGAAACTCACAGTGATCGATAGACAGCGATAGATAGTTAAAAGAGAGGCAAAGATATATATATATATATATATATATATATATATATATATATATATATATATATATATATATATATATATATATATATATATATATATAGAGAGAGAGAGAGAGAGAGAGAGAGAGAGAGAGAGAGAGAGAGAGAGAGAGAGAGAGAGAGAGAGAGAGAGAGAGAGAGAGAGAGAGAGAAGAGAGAGAATGATAATAATGATTATGATAATAGTAATAATGTTAACAGAAACAATGATAATAACAGTAATCATGATAATGATAATAGTAATAAAAGATAATAATGATAATGATGATAGTAATAAAGATAATAATGATAATGATAATAATGATGATGATGATGATAATGATGATAATGATAATGATAATGATAATATAATAATAATAATAATAATAATAATAATAATAATATAAATAATAATAATAATAATAATAATAATAATAATAATAATAATGATAATAATGAAAAAAAAAATAATGATAATAACAACGATAATAATAACAAATATTCGTAATGGACAATGGTTTTTCATCATATGAAAACATTGAATGAATTACTAAGGAAATGTAATACACATTTAACTGCTACTTTTACAATGATCATCCGAGAAATATTTTACATTCATCACGTGTGAATTGTACAAGTGAACAAGTATAGTTCCCGAAGGATCTGAAAGTATTAAATGAATTGATGTAATATTTATGGAATTTTAAGGAAAATTGGTAGTCAAATATTTCTTTTCTTCTCTCTCTTGGTCTTTCTCATTTATGTCTTCTTGTCTGTTTGTCTATATATTCATTTCTATTTATTTTTTCTCCCTGTGACAAATTCTCTTTCTCTCTCTCTCTCTCTTTATTTTTGTTTCTCTACTTTGTCTTGTCTTTGCTTGCCTCCTCCCTCCTTCTGTTTCTTTGTCTTCTCTCTCTGTGTCTCTGTTTCTCCCTGTCTGTCTGTCTGTTCTCTCTCTTCTTTGTTGTGCTCTCTTCAATCTCTCTCTCTCTTTGTCGCTCTCTCTCTCTCTTCTCTCTCTCTCTCTCTTTGTCGCGCGCCTTTCTCTCTCTCTTTGTCGCTCTCTCTCTCTCTCTCTCTCTCTCTCTCTCTCTCTCTCTCTCTCTCTCTCTCTCTCTCTCTCTCTCTCTCTCTCTCTCTCTCTCTCTCTTCTCTCTCGCATCTTTCTTACGCATACTTTCTACCCCCCCCCTCCCTCTCTCTCTATCTTTCTACCTGCTTCCTTCCTTATCTTTTTCCCCTTTCGTACATCCTTAAATTTCTTCCTCCACCTCTTTCTATCCCCTCTCCTCCTCCTTCCTTTTCTTTCGCTTTTCTCTCTTTTTCTTCTATCCCCTTTCCTTCCTTCCTTCATTCTCCTCTCTTTCTCTTCTGTCTCCTCTTCCTCTTTCCTTCCTTCTCTTTCTTTATTCTTCTGCTTTCTCTCTTTCTCTTCTATCTCCTCTCCAACCTTCCTTCCTTCTCCTTCTCTCTTTCTCTTCTATCACTCTCCATTCTTCCTTCTCTTACTCTTTCTATCCTTCTCTTCAATTCCGTCTTCCTCCCCCCTTCCTCCTCTCTTCTCCTAATCTTCTCTCTTTCCTTCTATTTCCCTCCTCTTCCTCGTAATTTCCTTCTCTTTTATCCCCTCTCCCTCTTTCCTCCCTCCTCTTCCATTCTTCTCCTTCTCTTTCTATATTTCTCTTCTATCCCCTCTCACTCCTCCCTTCGTTCTCTCTTTCTCTTCCTCTTCCTCACTTCGTCCCAAAACTCTTTCTAAAATGTCGGTTCTTAAATAGCAAAGGAACAAGAAGTGATGAATTTGTGACTCGCTAAGAAGATATATAATTTTGTCTTCCTTGAATTACACGACGGAATTGTCTGTGTGTGTCTGTGTCTCGCTGTCTGCCTGTGACTGTGTCTCTGTCCTGTCTGTCTCTGTTTTTTTCTCTCTGCGTGTTTTTCTTTCTGTGTGTGTGTGTGTGTGTGTGTGTGTGTGTGTGTGTGTGTGTGTGTGTGTGTGTGTGTGTGTGTGTGTGTGTGTGTGTGTGTGTGTCTGTTCGTGTGTCCCCTGTCTTTGTCTGTCTGTCCGTCTCTCTCTC
>NW_020872045.1:282473-287201 GCF_003789085.1 Penaeus vannamei
GTTTAAAGTTAATTAGTGAAAATTGACCATTAAAACACGACCATTATTTACCATTATGAAAAAGACCATTATTATCAATGATTCCCTTTTTGGATATGTCTATTTACATAATTTGAATATATCAGCAGTTTCGCCCGATTAAATGTAAATCTATGTTTGTATCATTAATAAATTTGCTCATAAACATTCATTTTGAAACGGAGTAACAACGTCATTTGAAATAATTCCAAATATCGTGTGAATTAATGCAATCATTATATTTCCGTTTTATTATGCATTAACCTTTTCTAGTTTTCGACTGATGCTGTATCGTTAACTCTAACAGTTTGTATATAAAATTATTACTAATTTAGTATACACATATATCTCATGTATTCTCCATTTCTATGTAATACATAAGATATAATATATACGAAAGGATTATTTCTAAATTTGTTTAAATGAATAGAAAAACATATATATTTTTTTTCTTTTTTAATTCTTTGTTTTTTTTTTTTCTAAAAGCCCCCCCCCATTAGCGCCAAGTTGGACCTCGATACCAGGGGAGGCTATGAAAGGTACAGTCTGGGACAATTTAGTCCCAGACTGTACCTTTCATGGGAACTTTCGGGAGGTTTTTGCGTGTTTTATTTATTGCCCAGAGATGGTGCTGCGCTATATGAGTGGGAGTTCAATATTTCGCATTTTCCTCGATCTCGTTGGGTCAAACACATGTCTGAAGTAATGTAATGAATCCCTACAACCCAACTCTGGCCTCCTTCCCTCCTCCATTCAGGAATTCGCACCTTTCCTACACAGCGATTGTAGCGCCATCTCTGGGCAACAAACAAAACCTTTCTAACGCCATCTCTGGGCAACAAACAAAACCCTTCTAACGCCATCTCTGGGCAACAAACAAAACCCTTCTAACGCCATCTCTGGGCAACAAACAAACCTTTCTACGCCATCTCTGGGCAACAACAAAACCTTTCTAACGCCATCTCTGGGCAACAAACAAAACCTTCTAACGCCATCTCTGGGCAACAAAACCAAACCTTTACCGCCATCTCTGGGCAACAAACAAAACTTTCTAACGCCATCTCTGGCAACAAACAAAACCCTTCTAACGCCATCTCTGGGCAACAAACAACCTTCTAACGCCATCTCTGGGCAACAAACAAAACCTTTCTAACGCCATCTCTGGGCAACAAACCAAACCTTTCTAACGCCATCTCTGGGCAACAAACAAAACCTTTCTAACGCCATCTCTGGGCAACAAACAAACCTTTCTAACGCCATCTAACAAACAAACCTTCTAACCCATCTCTGGGCAACAACAAAACTTTCTAACGCCATCTCTGGGCAACAAACCAAACCTTTTCTAACGCCATCTCTGGGCAACAAACAAACCTTTCTAACGCCATCTCTGGGCAACAAACAAACTTTCTAACGCCATCTCTGGGCAACAAACAAACCTTTCTAACGCCATCTCTGGCAACAAACCAAACCTTTCTAACGCCATCTCTGGGCAACAAAACAAAAACGCCATCTCTGGGAACAAACAAACCTTTCTAACGCCATCTCTGGGCAACAAACAAAACCTTTCTAACGCCATCTCTGGCAACAAACAAAACCTTTCTAACGCCATTCTGGGCAACAAACAAAACCTTCTAACGCCATCTCTGGGCAACAACAAAACCCTTCTAACGCCATCTCTGGGCAAAACAAACCTTTCTAACGCCCTGGGCAACAAACAAAACCCTTCTAACGCCATCTCTGGGCAACAAACAAAACTTTTCTAACGCCATCTCTGGGCAACAAACCAAACCTTTCTAACGCCAATCTCTGGGCAAACCAAACCTTTTCTAACGCATCTCTGGGCAACAAACAAAACCTTTCTAACGCCATCTCTGGGCAAACAAACAAAAACCTTTCTAACGCCATCTCTGGGCAACAAACAAAACCTTCTAAGCCATCTCTGGGCCAACAAACCAAACCTTTAACGCCATCTCTGGGCAACAACAAAACCCTTTCTAACGCCATCTCTGGCAACAAACAAAACCCTTTAACGCCATCTCTGGGCAACAAACAAAACCCTTCTAACGCCATCCTGGGCAACAAACAAAACTTTAACGCCATCTCTGGGCAACAAACCAAACAACGCCATTCTGGGCAACAAACAAAACCTTTCTAACGCATCTCTGGGCAACAACCAAACCTTTCTAACGCCATCTCTGGGCAACAAACAAACCTTTCTAACGCCATCTGGGCAACAAACAAAACCCCTCTAACGCCATCTCTGGGCAACAAACAAAACCTTTCTAACGCCATCTCTGGGCAACAAACAAAACCTTTCTAACGCCATCTCTGGGCAACAAAACAAACCTTCTAACGCCATCTCTGGGCAACAAACAAAACCTTTTCTAACGCCATCTCTGGCAAAAACAAACCTTTCTAACGCCATCTCTGGCAACAAACAAACTTCTAACGCCATCTCTGGGCAACAAAAAACTTTCTAACGCCATCTCTGGCACAAACAAACCTTTCTAACGCCATCTCTGGGCAACAAACAAAACCTTTCTAACGCCATCTCTGGCAACAACAAAACCTCTAAGCCATCTCTGGGCAACAAACCAAACCTTTCTAACGCCATCTCTGGGCAACAACCAAACAACCTTTCTAACGCCAATCTCTGGGCAACAAACAAACCCTTCTAACGCCATCTCTGGGCAACAAACAAAACCTTTCTAAACGCCATCTCTGGGCAACAAACAAAACCTTTTCTAACGCCATCTCTGGGCAACAAACCAAAACCTTTCCTAACGCCATCTCTGGGCAATAACAAAACCTTTCTAACGCCATCTCTAACAAACAAACCTGGCTCTGGGCAACAAACCAAACCTTTCTAACGCCATCTCTGGCAACAAAACAAACCTTCTAACGCCATCTCTGGCAACAAACAAAACCTTCTAACGCCATCTCTGGGCAACAAACAAACCTTTCTAACGCCATCTCTGGGCAACAAACAAAACCTTTAACGCCATCTCTGGCAACAAACAAAACCTTTCTAACGCCATCTCTGGGCAACAAACCAAACCCTTTCTAACGCCATCTCTGGGCAAAAACCAAACCTTTCTAACGCCATCTCTGGCAACAAACCAAACCTTTCTAACGCCATCTCTGGCCAACAAACAAACCTTCTATCTCTGGGCAACAAACAAAACCTTTCTAACGCCATCTCTGGCAACAAACAAAACCTTTCTAACGCCATCTCTGGGCAACAAACAAACCTTTCTAACGCCATCTCTGGCAACAAACAAAACTTCTAACGCCATCTCTGGGCAACAAACCAAACCTTCTCTAACCCATCTCTGGGCAACAAACAAAACTTTCTAAACGCCATCTCTGGCAACAAACAAAACCTTCTAACTGCCATCTCTGGGCAACAAACCAAACCTTTCTAACGCCATCTCTGGGCAACAAACAAAACCTTTCTAACGCCATCTGGCAACAAACCAAACCTTTCTAAACGCCATCTCTGGGCAAAAACCAAACCTTTCTAACGCCATCTCTGGGTAACAAACCAAAACCTTTCTAACGCCATCTCTGGGCAACAAACCAAACCTTTCTAACGCCATCTCTGGGCAACAAACAAAACCTTTTCTAACGCCATCTCTGGGCAACAAACCAAACCTTTCTAACGCCATCTCTGGGCAACAAACCAAACCTTTCTAACGCCATCTCTGGGCAACAAACCAAACCTTTCTAACGCCATCTCTGGGCAACAAACAAAACCTTTCTAACGCCATCTCTGGGCAACAAACCAAACCTTTCTACCGCCATCCCTGGGCAACAAACAAAACCTTTCTAACGCCATCTCTGGGCAAAACAAACCTTTCTAACGCCATCTCTGGGCAAAAACCAAACCTTTCTAACGCCATCTCTGGGCAAAAACCAAACCTTCTAACGCCATCTCTGGGCAACAAACAAAACCTTCTAACGCCATCTCTGGGCAACAAACCAACCTTTCTAACGCCATCTCTGGGTAACAAAACCAAACCCTTCTAACGCCATCTCTGGGCAACAAACCAAACCCTTCTAACGCCATCTCTGGGCAACAAACAAAACCTTTTAAACGCCATCTCTGGGCAACAAACAAAACTTTCTAACCTCTGGGCAACAAACAAAACCCTCTAACGCCATCTCTGGGCAACAAACAAAACCTTTCTAACACCATCTCTGGGCAACAAACAAACCAAACGCCATCTCTGGCAACAAACAAAACCTTTCTAACGCCATCTCTGGGCAACAAACAAAACCCTTTTAACGCCATCTCTGGCAACAAACCAAACCTTTCTAACACAATCTCTGGGCAACATCTAACTCTCTGGGCAACAAACAAAAACCTTTCTAACGCCATCTCTGGGCAACAAAACCAAACCCTTCTAACGCATCAACCTCGCCATCTCTGGGCAACAAACAAAACCTTTCTAACGCCATCTCTGGGCAACAAACAAAACCTTCTAACGCCATCTCTGGGAACAAACAAAACCTTTCTAACGCCATCTCTGGGCAACAAACAAACCTTTCTAACGCATCTCTGGGGCAACAAACAAACCCTTCTAACGCCATCTCTGGGAAACAAACACAAACCTCTAACCGCCATCTCTGGGCAACAAACAAAACCTTCTAACGCCATCTCTGGGCAACAAACAAAACCTTTCTAACGCCATCTCTGGGCAACAAACA
>NW_020872045.1:287259-292259 GCF_003789085.1 Penaeus vannamei
TTTCTAACGCCATCTCTGGGCAAACAAACAAAACTTCTACGCCATCTCTGGCAACAACAAAACCTTTCTAACCCCGCCATCTCTGGCAACAAACAAAACCTTTCTAACGCCATCTCTGGCAACAAACAAAACCTTCCTAACGCCATCTCTGGGCAACAAACAAAACCTTTCTAACGCCATCTCTGGGCAACAAACAAAACCTTTCTAAACGCCATCTCTGGGCAACAAACAAAAACCTTTCTAACGCCATCTCTGGGCAACAAACAAAACCTTTTTCTAACGCCATCTCTGGGCAACAAACCAAACCTTTCTAACGCCATCTCTGGGCAACAAACAAAACCTTTCTAACGCCATCTCTGGGCAACAAACAAAACCCTTCTAACGCCATCTCTGGGCAACAAACCAAACCTTTCTAACGCCATCTCTGGGCAACAAACAAAACCTTTCTAACGCCATCTCTGGGCAACAAACCAAACCTTTCTAACGCCATCTCTGGGCAACAACAAAACCTTTCTAACGCCATCTCTGGCAAACAAACAAAACCCTTCTAACGCCATCTCTGGGCAACAAACAAAACCTTCTAACGCCATCTCTGGGCAACAAACAAAACCCTTCTAACGCCATCTCTGGGCAACAAACAAAACTTTCTAAACGCCATCTGGGCAACAAACAAAACCTTCTAACGCCATCTCTGGGCAACAAACAAACCCTTTCTAAACGCCATCTCTGGGCAACAAACAAAACCTTTCTAACGCCATCTCTGGGCAACAAACCAAAACCTTTCTAACGCCATCTCTGGCAAAAACAAACCTTTTCTAACGCCATCTCTGGGCAACAAACAAAACCTTTCTAACGCATCTCTGGGCAACAAAACAAAACCTTTTCTAACGCCATCTCTGGGCAACAAACAAAACCTTCCTAACGCCATCTCTGGGCAACAAACAAAACCTTTCTAACGCCATCTCTGGGCAACAAACAAAACCCTTCTAACGCCATCTCTGGCAACAAACAAAACCCTTCTAACGCCATCTCTGGGCAACAAACAAAACCTTTCTAACGCCATCTCTGGGCAACAAACAAAAACCCTTCTAACGCATCTCTGGGCAAAAACAAAACCTTCTAACGCCATCTCTGGGCAACAAACCAAAACCTTTCTAACGCCATCTCTGGGCAACAAAAAACCTTTCTAACGCCATCTCTGGGCAACAAACAAAACCCTTCTAACGCCCATCTCTGGGCAACAACAAAACCCTCTAACGCCATCTCTGGGCAACAAACCAAACCCTTCTAACGCCATCTCTGGGCAACAAACAAAACCTTTCTAACGCCATCTCTGGGCAACAAACCAAACCTTTCTAACGCCATCTCTGGGCAACAAACAAAACCCTTCTAACGACATCTCTGGGCAACAAACAAAACCTTTCTAACGCCATCTCTGGCCAACAAACAAACCTTTCTAACGCCATCTCTGGGCAACAAACCAAACCTTTCTAACGCCATCTCTGGGGCAACAAACCAAACCCTTTCTAACGCCATCTCTTGGGCAAAAAACAAAACCTTTCTAACGCCATCTCTGGGCAACAAACCAAACCCTTCTAACGCCATCTCTGGGCAACAAACAAAACCCTTCTAACGCCATCTCTGGGCAACAAACAAACCTTTCTAACGCCATCTCTGGGCAACAAACAAAACCTTTTCTAACGCCATCTCTGGGCAACAAACCAAACCTTTCTAACGCCATCTCTGGCAACAAACCAAACCTTTCTAACGCCATCTCTGGGCAACAAACCAACCTTTCTAACGCCATCTCTGGGCAACAAACCAAACCCTTCTAACGCCATCTCTGGGCAACAAACAAAACCTTTCTAACGCCATCTCTGGGCAACAAACAAAACCTTTCTAACGCCATCTCTGGGCAACAAACCAAAACCTTTCTAACGCCATCTCTGGGCAAAAAAAAACCTTTCTAACGCCATCTCTGGGCAACAAACAAAACCCTTTTCTAACGCCATCTCTGGGCAACAAACCAAACCTTTCTAACGCCACAACAACCAAACCTTTTCTAACGCCATCTCTGGCAACAAACAAAACCCTTCTAACGCATCTCTGGGCAACAAACAAAACCTTTCTAACGCCATCTCTGGGCAACAAACAAAACCTTTCTAACGCCATCTCTGGCAACAACAAACCTTTCTAACGCCATCTCTGGGCAACAAACAAAACCTTTCTAACGCCATCTCTGGGCAACAAACCAAACCTTTCTAACGCCATCTCTGGGCAACAAACCAAACCTTTCTAACGCCATCTCTGGGCAACAAACAAAACCTTCTAACCATCTCTGGGCAACAAACAAAACCTTTCTAACGCCATCTCTGGGCAACAAACAAAACCTTCCTAACGCCATCTCTGGGCAACAAACAAACCTTTCTAACGCCATCTCTGGGCAAATAACGCCACAACAAAAACCTTTCTAACGCCATCTCTGGGCAACAAACAAAACCTTTTCTAACGCCATCTCTGGGCAACAAACAAACCTTCTAACGCCATCTGGGCAACAAACAAACCTTTCTAACGCATCTCTGGGCAACAAACCAAACCTTTCTAACGCCATCTCTGGGCAAAACAACAAAAACGCCATCTCTGGCAACAAACAAAACCTTCTAACGCCATCTCTGGGCAAAAACAAACCTTTCTAACGCAATCTCTGGCAAACAAACAAACCTTTTCTAACGCCATCTCTGGGCAACAAACCAACCTTCTAACGCCATCTCTGGGCAACAAACAAAACTAACGCCATCTCTGGGCAACAAACCAAACCTTTCTAACGCCATCTCTGGGCAACAAACAAAACCTTCCTAACGCCATCTCTGGGCAACAAACAAAACCTTCCTAACGCCATCTCTGGGCAACAAACAAAACCTTTCTAACGCCATCTCTGGGCAACAAACCAAACCTTTCTAACGCCATCTCTGGGCAAAACCAAACCTTTCTAACGCCATCTCTGGGCAACAAACAAACTTCCTAACGCCATCTCTTGGCACAAAACAAAAACCTTCCTAACGCCATCTCTGCGGCAACAAAAAAACCTTTCTAACGCCATCTCTGGGCAACAAACCAAACCTTTCTAAACATCTCTGGGCAATAAACCAAACCTTTCTAACGCCATCTCTGGGCAACAAACCAAACCTTTCTAACGCCATCTCTGGGCAACAAACAAACCTCTAACGCCATCTCTTGGCAACAAACAAAACCTTTCTACAAACCAAAACCTTTCTAACGCCCTCTCTGGGCAAAACAAACCTTTCTAACGCATCTCTGGGCAACAAACCAATCATCTTAAACTGGGCACAACCTTTCCTAACGCCATCTCTGGGCAACAAACAAAACCTTCTAACGCCATCTCTGGCAACAAACAAAACCTTTCTAACGCCATCTCTGGGCAACAAAACAAACCTTTCTAACGCCATCTCTGGCAAACAAACAAAACCTTTCTAACGCCATCTCTGGGCACAAACAAAACTTTCTAAACGCATTTCTACGCCATCTCTGGGCAACAAACAAAACCTTTCTAACGCCATCTCTGGGCAAACAAACAAAACCTTTCTAACGCCATCTCTGGGCAAACAAAACAAACCTTTTCTAACGCCATCTCTGGCAACAAACCAAACCTTTCTAACGGGGCAAACAAAACCTTTCTAACGCCATCTCTGGGCAACAAACAAAACCTTCTACGCCATCTCTGGGCAACAAACAAAAACGCCATCTGGACCAAAACCTTTCTAACGCCATCTCTGGCAACAAACAAACCTTCTAACGCCATCTCTGGGCTAAACAAAACAAAACCTTTCTAAACGCCCTAACCTTCTAACGCCATCTCTGGGCAACAAAACAAAACCTTTCTAACGCCATCTCTGGGCAACAAACAAAACCTTTCTAACGCCATCTCTGGGCAACAAACAAAACCTTTCTAACGCCATCTCTGGGCAACAAACAAAACCTTTCTAACGCCATCTCTGGGCAACAAACCAACCTTCTAACGCCATCTCTGGGCAAACAAACAAACCTTTCTAACGCCATCTCTGGGCAACAAACAAAACCTTCCTAACGCCATCTCTGGCAACAACAACCCTTCTACGCCATCTCGGCAACAAACAAACCTTTCTAACGCCATCTCTGGGCAACAAACAAACCCTTCTAACGCGCCATCTCTGGCAACAAAACCAAACCTTTCTAACGCCATCTCTGGGCAACAAACAAAACCCTTCTAACGCCATCTCTGGGCAACAAACCAAACCTTTTTACCGCCATCTGTGAGCAACAAACAAAAACACCAAAACCTTCCCGAGGCCTTTAGTCCCAGTGTGGAAAGGTATGAATAAGAACGAATGTCTTTACAATACGAGATGTATTTTACCGGTTTCGATTATTATATCTTTCGATTATAACCGGTCATTATATTGTCTAATGCGGCCACCAACCCAACGAAGAATCCCACTCTTTTTTTTTTGCGTCTGACAGATAGAAGAAAAAGAAATTCTATATAAACAGAGGAAAAGATAACAGCAAACGTGGTAACTAAAAGGAAATTTGAGACACTGACTAACGCAGACACTGACTGACAAGTGCGGTTTTATCTTTTAAAATATTGTTCTAATCTTCTTACTGCATTTTTTCGGATCTTCAATTTAGATCTGTTGTTCGAGAAAGAAAAAAATAAAAAAAGCAAAACAAAAGCAAAACAACAAGAAATGTGAAAAAAAATATTGCAAGACAAAAGAAAGTAAGAAAAAGAAAATGGAGATAAGTCCTCAGTCTATTGGAATATAAATATATATTTGGTTCTCGAAACCGTGATACTACGAACTCTAAATATTGAAGCGATAAAAGTAATTATAATGGTAATAATAATATGATATAATAATGAAACACAACAGCAGTGATAATAGTAACAACAATTGTGATAAATAGAAATAGAATTGATAATAATAATTATGATAATA
>NW_020872045.1:294759-297259 GCF_003789085.1 Penaeus vannamei
CCAGGAAAAAGGTTGCTTCAGTAGTCCAAGAAAAAGGTTACTCCAGTATTCCAGGAAAAGGATTGCTTTAGTAGTCCAAGAAAAAGGGTTACTCCAGTATTCCAGGAAGAGGATTGCTTCAGTAGTCCAAGAAAAAGGTTACTCCAGTATTCCAGGAAGAGGATTGCTTCAGTAGTCCAAGAAAAAGGTTACTCCAGTATTCCAGGAAAAGGATTGCTTCAGTAGTCCAAGAAAAGGTTACTCCAGTTTCCAGGAAAGGATTGCTTCAGTAGTCCAAGAAAAGGGTTACTCCAGTATTCCAGGAAAAGGGTTGCTTTAGTAGTCCAAGAAAAAGGTTACTCCAGTATTCCAGGAAGAGGATTGCTTCAGTAGTCCAAGAAAAAGGGTTACTCCAGTATTCCAGGAAAAGGGTTGCTTCAGTAGTCCAAGAAAAAGGTTACTCCAGTATTCCAGGAAGAGGATTGCTTCAGTAGTCCAAGAAAAAGGTTACTCCAGTATTCCAGGAAAAGGATGCTTAGTAGTCCAAGAAAAAAGGGTTCCAGTATTCCAGGAAAGGATTGCTTTAGTAGTCCAAGAAAAAGGTTACTCCAGTATTCCAGGAAGAGGATTGCTTCAGTAGTCCAAGAAAAAGGTTACTCCAGTATTCCAGGAAAAGGATTGCTTCAGTAGTCCAAGAAAAAGGTTACTCCAGTATTCCAGGAAAAGGATTGCTTTAGTAGTCCAAGAAAAAGGGTTACTCCAGTATTCCAGGAAAAGGATTGCTTCAGTAGTCCAAGAAAAAGGTTACTCCAGTATTCCAGGAAAAGGATTGCTTCAGTAGTCCAAGAAAAAGGTTACTCCAGTATTCCAGGAAGAGGATTGCTTCAGTAGTCCAAGAAAAAGGGTTACTCCAGTATTCCAGGAAAAGGGTTGCTTTAGCAATCCAAAAAAAAGTCATTTAACATTCCAGGGAAAGAATTACTCTACTATTCCAGGAAAAGGGTTGCTTTAGTAGTACACGAAAAAAAGGTTATTTTAGTATTCCAGGAAAATAATTACTTTACTATTCCAGGAAAGGGCTGCTTTAGTACTCCAAGAAAATGGGTTACTTTAGTCTTTCGGGAAAAGAGTTGCTTTGGTATATAACCGTAGCATTCCAGGAAATAAGTTGTTTTAGTAGTCCAGGAAAAACTTTGATATTCCAGACTTTGATATTCCAGAAAAGGGTTACTTTGATATTCCAGAAAAAGGTTACTTTGATATTCCAGAAAAACTTATATTCCAGAAAAAGGGTTACTTTGATATTCAGAAAAAAGGGTTACTTTGATTTTCCAGAAAAAGTTTACTTTGATTTTCCAGAAAATTACTTTATTCCAGAAAAAAGGTTACTTTGATATTCCAGAAAAAGCTTACTTTTTCCAGAAAAAGGTACTTTGATTACTCCTTTGATAAGAAAAGGTTTTGGTTACTGCTATGAAAAAAGGGTTACTTACTGCCAGAAAAAGGTTCCTGATATTCCAGAACTTAATTCCAGAAAAAGGGTTACTTTGATTATTCCAGAAAAACTTTTTGATATTCCAGAAAAAGGGTTACTTTGATATTCCAGAAAAAGGGCTACTCTAGTACTCTAAGATAAGGGATAATTTAGCACTCCTGCAAAGTGTTTACTTTAGTACTCCAGATAAAAGGGTTAACGAGAAGACGAGGAGACGGATCAGCCTCCCGAGCTCTGCGCTGGAACAACACTGACCTCTTGCACAAAAGACAAAGACTCTTGCACCTACGGGAATCGGCGACAGAGAAGGGGAGGGGAACGTCCGTCATGGCTGTCATGAAAAACCGAAAAGGGGAAACGGTAAACCGGAATAAACGGGAGGAGGGGGGGGCAGCGTCCGGCCAAATAGTCAGGACTTCTCCTTGGGTACGGCGGCCTGGGCTCCCGAAGATCGAAGGAACACAGCCGCTTGAGCCTCTGTGTACCGAGGTGATGGAGATCAAGCGTGGTATTGCAATGGCGGCGGAGGAGGATGCCCTAGGGAGGCGCCGACGCATCTGGGTCTCACCACGCACATGCATAACCACATATACATACTAGCACACAAACACAGACATATCCAAACAAACACACACACAAACATACACTCACATACATACCCCCCACACACACACACACATATAAACGCACACGCACGAGCACGCATGCATACACATGCACACACACACACACATAAACGCACACGCACGCGCACGCATGCATACACATGCACACACACGCACACACACACACAGCGCATATATTTATATCTACCTACTGTATCTATATTTATCAATATGTCTATCTAGATATGTATACATGTACATATGCATATACATGTGTGTCTTTACATATGTGCATATTTGTGTGTATATGTATGCATTTTTTCTCGCCATACCCTTCATCCTCTGCAGACAAGACATTTGTATTTTCAAATGCAAATAAGAATATAAGCATACACATAAAGATACTTATGATCTACGAGGC
>NW_020872045.1:302259-304759 GCF_003789085.1 Penaeus vannamei
GTATGCGTGTTATTATATATATATATATATATAGTATATATATATATATATATGTACATATATGTGTGTGTGCATATTAGAAATATGAGCTAAATTACAGTTACCAGAGGTTAAAATAGGTCATTCGCCGCTCCTCCAATCAGCCGGGAGCCCTACCCATAGCGCACAAGGTCTGAGACAAGAAAACGGCCGAGTCCCCCCCCTTCCTCCCCTCCCCAACCCTCTTAACACCTCAACCCCAACCCCGCACAGCAGGTCGAGGCTTGTGTACGGATCAATAAGGCTTACTCCCTTAGTCACTGCTAGCTAGCTATGACCGCCCCCTCTCTCTCACACATCACCCTTTACCCTCACCCCCGACCACAAAGTCTGCATGATGTGTTATCTGTGGGTGTCAATGCCGCCCACAACGACAAGGCGCTCAAGGGGACTGCATTGGCACATCTTTCGCCGACTTTCCCGCCAACGCGCGTGCTGCAGTGACCGTAATTCGCAGCCGCAGTCAGTTTCGTTATTACCATGGATATTATACCTCCGATTTTTGGGTATTTACTCTAAGACGATTACTTTAATTATATACTCTTCTTTATTTCCCTTAATGCTATCGTTGCGAACGTTTTCACCAATATTTTGAATTATCATTATCACTAAAATAACCTCCATGCAATATGATGTAATTATGTATTTGGTCAGATATCCGTTTTCCTTTCTTGCAACGAATAACATTGTTTATCACCCAAAATTGCACAAAACATGGACCCTTCAGCAGTCTAATTACTGCATCATTGAATGCACTGACCGTGTATGACGTGCATTACAGTTGTATGAATGAACGTGAGGCAACCCAATCAATACAGAAGTCTTTCCTTGGTAATAATTTTCCAGTGAATAAAAGACCTCGCAGTAAATGTATACAAATCTCATATGGATTTACATTCTTCAGCTAAATGAAATTTGAAAAATATGCTTCTTTTCCTGATTGAATACTTGAGAATAGACTGATGGATCGGATCAAAGAAATCAATGACAGATTTTCTTTTATGTTTTATTAACAAACATATCCACACACTGCAGGTCCAGAAAGACCAATTAATACCTAAATAAATTTGCAGAAAACATAAATTACAAAATATAAGCAGAAAAAAATGGTTTCATGGAACAGAAAAGCAGTAGCAGCCATGACTGACAATATCACAAGACTGTGATCACTTCCCTGGCAATATACCAGATACAACCTAAGGAAAGTTTCTACAAAACAGGACACTTACACTAAGTTTCCAAAAGTATTTTATTCGTGTGAGATCCTCCATTTCGCTACTTTAAAAATGAAATTATATCACATCATTAAATTATGAAAAAGTATGGATGCCAGCTCAAATCTGGTGACAATAGAGTTTAGGCTTGTGAAAAACAGTCGTACTTTAATAATAACTAGATAAAAATGTGAGTGTGAGTGTGTATGATTGTGATTATGCATGTGGATGTGTAAATATATTGCATATATGTATATATGTATAGGTATGCTCACACACATACATGCACATGTACACAGAAATGCACAATTACACATGTACACAAACACATGCATGCACACAAACACATACACAAACATGTAAACAGATATTTACATGCACGCACATACACACAAACCACATATGTCCATAAAATTTTCTACACACAAAATTCAAGTACAAATTCTTTAAAAAAAACATT
Organism: Penaeus vannamei; assembly: GCF_003789085.1. Lineage (NCBI taxonomy): Eukaryota > Metazoa > Arthropoda > Malacostraca > Decapoda > Penaeidae > Penaeus > Penaeus vannamei. The sequence continues at coordinate 303,973 of NW_020872045.1, forward strand.
GTTAGTGGCTGTGCTTTAAGCTAACAATTAATTTTAAGCATAGCTGTATTAGGAAAGTTAATAAAAAACAAACTAATAACACTTAATCCAATCTAACTGGTGGAATATTAGGACTGTAAAATTCACAGCTAGGTACTAAACACAATGGAAATATTAAAGTGCTGGTATTGGACTCAAAAATCATGGGGAACTTCTAGAATGCCAATGCTCATCAATTTCCCTTGTGTTTTTGCATCCTTCCTAAAAGTTACTGAAAGATTGAGATCCAAATATCTGTGCCAACAAAAGCACTGGAAAATGACAGCAAAAAAAAAAAAAAAAAAAAACAGGCTTGCATGTCTTGACAGAGCCCCATTCTTCTTGACTGGGATCAGAAATATTAGAGACACAGTAGAGTTCACAAGCATCATTTACACCTAGCCAGCATGACCTCTGATGAAATATTTCCTCTTCTTTTGTCCATTTTTTGCTTTGCTCCCATGAACATGTCCATATATTTATATATATCACATTCTGTTTACTTTATATATTGCATATCTCTTAAGAAAATGTAAGGCCTCTTATTTGGTTAAGTCATAAACCTTTTTCTTTGCATAATGTGATGTGTACTGCTCTTTCTCCTCTGAAAATAGAGCAAAGATTCTTGTTAACAATGTCAGTCTTGAGGACAAATGAAACTTGGAAGAGTGGAATTAAAATGCATAGAACCCTGGCCTCAAGAACATAAAACCAATATGAAGTAGAACAAATCCTTAAAACTGAAAAAAACAAGGGAAATGCATAAAAC
>NW_020872045.1:309759-317303 GCF_003789085.1 Penaeus vannamei
TTATTTCCACTAATAACAACTTTATGGCTGAATAAAATGGAATAACATACAAGCAGCACACAAATAATCTGGGTGCTCACAATCTTAACATCTAGACCATAACAAGACCACATATCACACTATCCAGTCTATTATCAAGAGTGAATATTGAAACTGATCTTGGAAGTCCCAAACCCCTAGAAATGCCAAAGCAATCTCAAAAAAGTCCAAAAATGCTGAGTCTACAATGTACAGCACAACCTGATAGCACCACAACTAGTCCAGCACTAAGAGAACACGCAAGGTCCTGACCCAACCCGCTATCACTGGGTCTGCATGACAAAGGACCTGATAGCATCTGGGAAGGTAATCTAGCCTTTGTGATTCATGGCCGCAGAGCTGGTTCCTTCCATTACGAAAAATTGGCAAAATCTATTTTACAGACAGCCATAATAATTCTTGTCAGTCATGTGATCTAGTTGTGCTGTGGTTGTTTTATCTGATTGTGAAAAGATAAAAAGAAAGGAGAAAGGGAAGAGGGGAGGGAGGAAAGAAAGGGTTGGGTTGGGTTGGGTTGGGTTGGGTTGGGTTGGGTTGGGTTTGGGTGGGTTGGGTTGGGTTGGGTTGGGTGGGTTGAGATGGGTTGAGTTGGGTTGGGGTTGGGTTGGGTTGGGTTGGGTTGGGTTGGGTTGGGTTGAGTTGGGTTGAGATGGGTTGAGTTGGGTTGAGCTGGGTTGGGTTGGGTTGGGTTGGGTTGGATTGGGTTGGATTGGGTTGGGTTGAGTTGGGTTGAGTTGGGTTGAGTTGGGTTGAGTTGGGTTGAGTTGGTTGGGTTGGGTTGGTGGGTTGGGTTGGGTTGGGTTGGGTTGGGTTGGGTTGGGTGGGTTGGGTTGGGTTGGGTTGGGTTGGTTGGGTGGGGTAGGGTGGGTGAGGGGAGGTAGGGGAGAAGGGGGAGAGGGGAGGAAGGAGAAGGGAGAAGGGGAGGGGAAGGGAGAGGGGAGGGGGAGAGGGGAGAAGGGGAGAAGGGGAAGGGGAGAGGAGAAGGGGAGAAGGAGGAGAAGAGGAGAAGAGGAGAAGAGGAGAAGAGGAGAAAGGGGGAGAAGGGGAAGAAGAGAAGGGAGAGAGGAGGAGAGGGAGGGAGAGGAGGAGAGGAGGAGGAGGAGGAGGGGAGGAGGAGGAGGGAGGAGGAGAGGAGGGAGAGGAGGAGAGGAGAGGAGGAGGAGGAGGAGGAGGAGAGGAGGAGAGAGGAGGGGGAGGAGGAGGAGGAGGAGGAGGAGGAGAGAGGAGGGGAGGAGATAGGAAGGAGGGAGGAGGATAGGGAAGGAGGAGGAGATAGAGAAGAGGAGGAGGAGATAGAGGGAGGAGGAGGAGGAAGGAAGGGGGAGATTACAAAGAGAGAAGAAGGAGAGTAAGAGAAGAACACACATACGAAGGAGGAGTATGAGGAGCTGGAAGTAGGAGAAGGGGGAGTTACAAAAGGAGAAGAAGAAGGAGGAGTAAGAAGAACACACATACGAGGAGGAGGAGTATGAGGAGCTGGAGTAGGAGTAGGAGGAGTACAAGGAGGAGTACGAGGAGGAGGAAAAGGTGGAGAAAGAGGGGGAAGATAAAGGAGAGGAGGATAAATTTAAATCAAATTTCATTTTAAATTCAGTTTTAATTCCATTTGTTACAAAGGATATATTTTTGCTGTGATATGCTGTCTGTTTTATTTGCTCCTAAATCTCTCCATGTGCAAGGAATGGCCAGGGTTATTATCCACTGGCAGCACACAGGATCGAACGCAGGTCAGCAAGATTGCTAGACAAGAACCCTAACCATTACACCACACAGCACACAGCGAGGAAGAGGAAGTGGAGGAGGAGGAGGGGAGGAAGAAAAAGAATTGGAGGATGGGGGGGTGGAAGAAAATGAATGGGAGGAGGTGGGGGAAAGAAAGAGATTGGGAGAAGGGGAGGAAGAGGAAAAGGAGGGGAGGTAAGGTAGGAATGGGAGGTTGAGGTGGAAGAGTTACACAAATAAAAATAAACAGGAGAATTTAAGATTTTGGGTGATAAAATCAAAATGCAAAGGAGGATGAATTTAAGAATAATAAGCATGACAAGTGTAAGAATAAAAATGTTGAAAAGAAAAAAGAGAAGAGAGAAAAGCAGTAAACAGAAAAAATGGGATAGTGTATGCTAGTAGTTTCAAACCTTTTCACCACGGAAATTCAATTGTTCAATCTATTTACACACATCATGTCAAACTGGACCAAAATGCCTAAGGTGCATTTTTGACAATACTATATTTCAAGATTTCTTTAAAAATCTTGAAACCTTGCTCATATCTGGTTTCGTAACCAAACCAAGCATTTTTTAACTACCCCCAAAGGAAGCTTGCTACAGTTTCATGATGTCACAATAGTAAACAAACCACCAACATGGCCGACAGAAATGAGTGATTACAATGATATTCTCTTAATAATTTACTTATGTTGTCCCCAATATGTGATATTATGTGTCTTCTGTTGTGTGCTATTGAGATGAACCCCCTGTTTTTAGCCAAATTTCCTAATACTAAAATTTGAATACTGCAGCCAAAAATGAAGAGTTTGCAGTAAATGTAAGTTTCCATACTTCAAAATCTTCACTCGAGCAGCTGACTGCTCAAAGCCCAGCAAGGCAAAATCCCAATTTGTGGATTAAACTGTCTAAATTTTCCTATGGACTCCATGTGTTTGAAAGATCTCACTACACAATGCATCACATATCTCCTGAAGTCCAGGAACCAGTGGTTGGTATAAGAATAAACAAGGACGGAAAATAAATGAAGAGAAATAGAATAAAATAGCATTCTTGTCATCTCTCACACATGATGAAAAAGAGGCTGAAATGAAAAGCACAACAATTGTCTTCTTACCTTTGGGTGGAGGAGCTGTAGTTTCTGGAAGCTCCTCTTCACCTTCTTGCAGTCCAAACCCTCTTAAAACAGACAAGTCCAGAACTTCTGGCATGTCAATGGATACATCATACTTCATTGGAACCCAATCTTGACCGATGCCAAATTTGACAAGCTGTAATTATCAAAAAGAATTTACTTGATTTTAATAACAACAGCTTTTTTCAGAAAAAAATTGGAGCGACATGGCAAAAAAAAGGTAATGTGGGATGAAGATAAAGGGTTCACAGAACATAAAGAGTAACAGGATTATTAAAGTTTTCAGCTTTTCATGGCACGCTTTATGTAGTTAATCCCATCCTTTGTTTCTATTACTAGACTGGTTTTTATTGAATTTACATGTGTTGCATTTACTACTATTATTGCAATTTTTGTTTTGTATGGTCATTCCAAAGTTTAATAAACTAGTAACATTAAAGCAGAAGAAGCAGAAGAAGCAGAAGAAGAAGCAGAAGAAAAAGAACAAGACGAAGCAGAAGGAGAAGAAGACTAAAGTTTGCTGTGTCGGGTCCCTTTCCACTGGCACTTTATTGTCTTCTAAGGCATGCAAACTTTCAGCTTTACAAAGAAAACATCAATCTGCTCTACTGTTTACATGCTCTATAAACTACTATGACTAAACTCTAAACTTAAGTTTAAAACTCTAAGTTCATTTAGTTATAGAGTTTATAGTGGCACATACCAGCACACAACCAAACCTTCTAAGTCGCCTTATTAATTTGAAAGATGAGACACTTCTTGATTGGTTGTCCTCTAGCATGTGATAACAAAGTAGCTCTCTGATTGGTGTGCCTCTGATAGTGGCAATATTTACAGGTTTGTGAAAGCAAAACCTAAAGTGGTTTCTGGTCTGGCCTTATTTATTTATCTATTTTTATCTATCTATTTATTTTTTTATGCAAATCCGAGAAGCAACAAATCAAATTGGTGCGGCCATAGCTTTCATTTCTTTCCTGAATCTCTTTGCACTCCCATCAAGTTCTGATTAAAATCTTAGATTTACAGTTTCCAGCTTATCCTCTCATAAGTACCTTTGTGATATTAAACAATTAAGAGTTCATGCAATGTTACTGTCTTCACATCATTTATGCATTGATCATCATGGAGACTCAATGTTGACTTGATAGGCTATCTGTTCATTTGAAAAAAAAAAGTAAGACTTATTCATCTATTCATTTCCACTTGTTCAGATATGAAGCATTGATATAACATCTATGATCATATCTTATGTAAATGATGAGCATGTGGGCAATTGTGATGAGAAATTTGGCTGAAGGCCGAGGTGACAGATGACTTGCCACAAGTGTACAAGCTTTTGGAGGATGATTAGACCCATTGAGGCATTGAGGAAGAGGCTTTTACATTATTCTTATCAGTAAACAATTGCGGAATGTACCATCCATGAGCCATGACTGGAAGAATGTCAGCTCCAGGCAGAATGCTATTTCCATGCTCAGGATCCTATTCTTGCTCATCATGACTGGTGGTGCAGATTGTATTACAGAAATTTGAATTTAAGAAATAAAATAAATAAACATTTTTTTTTTTACTTATAGTTATCATTACTGCACTGAGTCTTGGACAGCCTAGAGAGATGATACAGTCTATGCACAGACAAAAGTCTATTACCATCTGGATACAGCACATCAAATGACAAATATTGACATTGGAGAATGGAAAAAAAAAATGCTTATGCAGAAAAAGAGATAATAACATAGCAAAGGGGTAGCAAGGAGTCTTGACACAGCACATGAGTGTTCTTGTTTACCCAGCCTACAAGCCACACACCAGTGAGATTGGCAACTCAAGCCAAATGCCTGGATTTTAGGCCGCATGCAGGCAGTGAAGCACCTAGATCCAATAAGTTAATATTGTCATGACAGTATAACATTAACTAAGCCATATCCAATATGTAATATAAATATATGCAATAACTTTTTAAGAAAAATAATTGAAGATGTAAGTTTATCAATATTGAGTCCATCCACCCTCTCTAGCTATGACTATATGATCATATAATTGAGAAGCTAAAGAATGGGATGTATATTTCCTTCCTTACTTATATATTTCTATCCGATTTAACATACTTCATATCATATATCAAGACATACACCAAAACTTTTAAAGGAAACTATTTTATATTTGTTTATTCGTAACAGGGTTTATATTTTCATAACTGAATGCAATACACTGTAACCAGTTACAATCATACCACAATATTTTTAGGGAGGGGGGGGGGGATGGACAAACTTCTTTGGCCAGCTCTATATTTTAATAAAAGACAAATGATGAAAGTACTTTCATAATCTTGTCAGTCAGCAACCTAATGAACATTAACCCCTACAATCCGGATGACATTACAGTCCCTTCATGGAAAAATTTGGGTCGAGGGCCAATTGATGTGAACATGCCGTCACTAGACAAAATGGCCGCAGGCAGGGTGACACAAACTTGCCATCATGAGCGAAGGCCTGGGTGATGGAAAAGACTTGCCACGAGTGCATAAACCTCTTGACTCTGATTAGACGCATTTGGTGCTTAGAAGGGGGCTTTAGCATTATTCCAACAAAAAAACAAATGTGTAAAGTAAGGTGCATAAGCCGTGTCTGGAAGAGTGCCGGCTCCAGGGAGGACACCATTCCTATTCTGCGTATATTATTTTTTGTCACTGTGACCAGCAGCACAAGTTGTATTATGGAAAATTGAAAATTAATAAAAAATAAGATATATAACACAAATAACTAAATGTTCCTCTCTCTCTCTCTTTTTTTCCCCCTTTCTTTTTTTTTTTTACTTCATAGAGATATGATACATATTTACTACATAGAGATATGATGTAGAGTTTGTGCAAGGAAAATAAGCATTACCATCTGAATAAAGCAAATCAAAAGACAAATATGGACAGTGGAAAATACCAAAAAAGCTAAAAAAAAAAAAAAAAAAAAAAAAAAAAAAAAGCAAAATAAGGGGAGGCACAGTCTTGTCACTGCTCATGAGTGTTCACGCATGCCCAGGATATTAGCCATTAACGTAACCCACTGCCTGTATTTTTTGCACTGGGGTTTCTGTAACGCATCCAGATCCAACAGTTTAAATACATGTAGACAGTTATGATACCAGAATATGTCATGAAAAAATTTGGCTTGAGGGGCTGATGAAAATTTGGCTATGGGACGGGGTGACACAACCTTGCTGTCATGAGCATTTCAGTTGACGGTATGGGAAAGACTCGCTACAAGTGTACAAACCTCTAGGAGGGTGATTAGATTCATTTGGCATTTTGGAAGGGGCTTTTACATTATTTCCATTGATAAACTTCTGTGCAATGTACTGTCCATATATGAATGGTAGAGCACTGGCTCCATGGAGGATGCTATTTCCATACTCAGGATCCAATTCCTAGCCACTGTGACCAGAGGTACAGGTTGTATTACAGAAAACTGAATATTATGAAAAAAACAATTACTTAGTTATTATTCTTGCACTAAGTTATGGAATACCTATAGACATGATATGGAGTTTGTGCAAGGCAAACAGTCAGATACCATCTGGGTAAAGGAATTCAAATGACATATATGGACATAGGAAAATGGCAAAAAAGCTAAAAATACATATGTAGAAAAAAATAAAATAACATTGCTATAGGGAGGCACAGAGTGGCTGATCAAGTAAGCCTAATGCCCGTATTTTAAGCCATGTCATGGCAGTGAAGCTTACGGACCCAATGAGTTAACCCATCAGCGACGGGTAAAAATTTTGGCAAGTTTACGTATGCACGGGCTTGTTGGCGCGCACCGGCAGTTTCCCGTTTGCGCCCGGCTCGATCGGTAGTTTGCGAGCGACATATAGCACCTAAAAGCTTTTATTTTGCTAAAATTTATAAAAATATTAAAATTTTGAAGGTTTACCTTCACTTTAGGTGCCATTGCCTAAAATCTTTACCATATAAATGAAGCCGCTACTACTGGAGAAAAACAACCTCCGTCCGACGAGCCAGTAGCACGGGAATGGGCATGACATGATGCCCCCAGCGTTTCGTCCACAACAGTCATGGATGTACGTACAAATGAGCACCCGGTGCCAAAATGGTAACTACTCTGTTTTGAAATCCTTATAACAGCATGAGATACAGCTTTTAAAACTGTAAAAAACCAATATAGAGAGTTTATACTTAAACAACCTGACAAAGCATATCCAGCCTTACTCCCACCAGAAATTCAGATCAATACTTTCATAAAATATGCCTGCTGACAAAACTAAAAAAATTGCCAATTTCATTACTAATAATTTCTAGATTGGTTAGAAACACATTATAAAGTAGCAGCATTTACACATGCCATATAACGACAAAACCTGAATGACTAGGTAATCGCTGGGAATGTCCTGAGGCGTGTAATCTTCTGCAAGGAAACTCATCTTCTCTTGCTGCTGGAACAATAAGAAAAAGCAAGGATTTCTTGCGAGAGAAAGCGGACGCAACTGGCACAGACAAACAATCGAAAGGGTAACTTTTGCCTAGACCTAGCTCCTTCTGGTGTGCCTAGGTTTAAAGAATAATCACAGCAATTAATAAAATAGATAAGACAATGTAAACAATTCATGATTATAATTCTACATAATATGAA
>NW_020872045.1:323462-325962 GCF_003789085.1 Penaeus vannamei
TAATAAATGCTATGATCAAGAAAGATGGTAAGTACTAAAATAGATGGGATATTAACCCCTATGATCCAGATGATGTGACCATCATGTCATGAAAAAAATTGGGCTTGAGGGGTAGGTGATGTGAACATGTTGTCATAAGTGTGCACTGAGTTATGTACTACCTATTGAGATGAGTCTTTTGCAAAGGAAAAACTGTCTATTACCATCTGGATAAAGCCAAATCAAATGACAAATATAGACATTGGAAAATGGCAAAAAAGTTCAAGCATTTAAAATAGAAAAAGAACAACTGCAAAGGGGAGGCATGGAGTCTTGTCATCGCATGTGCTAACCACATCACCAACATCCACCTACACCAAGTCTAGCCATCCCACACACACAACAACACCACTGTCCCAGTTTGCAGAGTGCGCCTACCACCACACACTGCACCTAAATCACGCACTTCACAACTACATATCACACTATGGCCCCCTCAGTGAATCGCCTACGCACTCAGAACGCATCAGATCCAATGGGTTATATGGATACCATATATGTACTATAGTGGAGTCTCTGTCATAACTAACATTCATAGCAACCAAGCGAGCTTTCTGCGATTATGCGCTCTCTACACATATCATCTCTAGGTACATCTAATCTAATTCCATAGCGAATTTAACATACATTGTCACACATCACATCACACACACTATTTTACACTCGATGCTCTGCAATGTGCGAGCGTATGCATGTCACATGCTAACGATATAGTGTGTCCATACCACATCACACATCACCCACAAAATCATCATGCCCATGAGTATCGATTGTTCATGGGGCGGCTTAGCAGCAGAAGGCAGTCCAACACAAGGGGCCCACACACTGTGGGGCAATGTTAGCCCTCGCCTCAACTATATTTTGAATGGTCTTTATCTTCTCCAACCTTTCGTTTCCTTCTCTTCATCCCCTTGATCTGTCCACATCTGCCTGTGTGGATATGTGTGACAGCCGTGTGTGTGTAAGTGATTGTATAGATGATGTGCTTAGTGTCATTTGTGTGTGCGAGTCCTGAGACTATGGTGCCTCTTGATTGTGTGTGGGACCGTGGTGATGTTTGAATTGCTGTCATCGTTGTATTAGCTCGGACTTATGTTCACTAGCGTATGATGTGTGGATATGGACTATAGCTGTGAGTCAGTGTGAGAGGAATCAGTAGGTATTTGTTGTGCCATAATTATGTGAGACTCGTGGTTTGACACGATGTGATAGTGCATTGTGTATGGTAATGTGCTGGTAATTGTGTAGTGTGTTGATACACGTTATAGTGTAGTGTAGCATATGTATGTGTAGTTGTGATGTGTGTTGTTGGTGTGTGTGCTATGTGTTATATGATGTGTGTGTGTAGTGTTTGATGAGTGATGGTGTATGTTGATGTGTTTGTATATATATTGTGTGTGTGTGTGATGTAGTATTAGTGATGTAGTATGTGTGTGTGTATTAGTTGAGTGTATGTGTTTGAGTATGTGTTGTGTATATGTATATATTTGTGTGTGTGTGTAAATAGAGAGAGATAGAGTGAGTGTGTGTAGTGTGGTGGATGTGATGTGTAGTGTGAGTGTGTTTGGAGTGTGTGATGTTGTGTGTGTGGTATCATGTGTTGTGTTGTGATTGTGTGTAGTGTGTGTGTGTAGCTAGTGTGCTGCATGTATGTTGTATGTGTGTGTGTGTGTGGTGCATGTGTGATAGTGGAAATGTAGTACTGTGTATGTCGTGTTGCGATGATTGCAACGAATATAGTGCAGTGATGAGATGTTAATGTGACCAATGTGTGTTGTTTGCAAGACCGCATGTGTGATATGTGTTAGTGCTATTGTGTGTTGTGCACTGATAGGTGGTGTAGTAAGCATGGTGTTGTGTGTCTGGAGTGTGATGCTGTATGTTGGTGAGTGTGTGTTGGTGTGATGTGGTTGATGTGTGGAATGTGTGTTTGCAATATGTTGTGGTGCAGTGGGATGTGGTGGTGTGCATGTGAGTGTTTTGCTGTGTGTGTCAGCTGGTATGGTGGTGGCTATGTGTGGTAGTTTTGTGTGTTGGTTGTGAGGTTAGGCTGATTGATGTGTGTGTGTGGATGTGTAGTGGTGCATTGGTGCTGAGGGATGATGTGCGATTTTGTGTGTGATGTGTGGTGGCTAGGTCGACTGTGTGTGTAGTGTGTCGAGTGTTGTTGAGTAGTGTGCGTGTGTAGCTAGTGTGTTGTGTGGTGGTGTGTGGTGTGTGTGTCGGTAGTTGGTGGTTGTTGTGTGTGTGTGTGTGTGTGGTAGTGGTGTGGTGTTGGTGTGTGTGTGTGTGTGGTTGGTGTGGATGTGTGTGTGCAGGAGGTGGTGTGGTCTGATTGTGCATTGTAGTATGTTTGTTCGTGCATGTATGTGTGTTGTGTGTGGTGTGTGTGTTGGTGTGCATTATTGTTGGTGTGTGTGTGTGTGTTAGTCAGTGATGTGTGTGTGCGGTGTGGTTGTGT
>NW_020872045.1:333462-345962 GCF_003789085.1 Penaeus vannamei
ACGTAACTGGGCGTCCCGACAGTGCAACCCTAGATTGGAGCTCTGGCTCTGATTTTGTTGCCCGTGGCGGCGGCATGTGGGAAGTTTCCCAAACTCGCCTGCATGCCGATTTTGAAGCTGCCCGGAATATATTATTTTCGGCTTGAAAATGTGTTGTCGCTAGCGGGTTAATACAAGTGGCCTGAGACAAGCAATAACTGCTTTTATGCATAAGTCGTGTTACCGAGATTAGCGTATACCAGTGGTTCCTAACCCCATGGTCACGACCCAAATGAGGGTCACTAAGGTTTTTCTCAGGATCTTAATGTTTTCTAGCATCTACAAGTGCAAAGATGTCCATGTAGGTGTACATGTAAAATTGCGTACATCTGTGTATACATATGTGCATTTATATAAAAACATGTGCATACATATACTTGTGTATGTAAATATGTGTACATGTATGTGTAAATATGTACATGTATATATGTAAATATGTACATGTATATATGTAAATGTGTACATGTATGTGTCTATATGTGTACATGTACAAATGTATGTAGAAGCATGCACATGTGTATATGCGTGCAGGGATAACAAGAAGCGGTAACAAGTGGTTCATAGTTACCGATAACCTTGAATCATTTTTTTATTTGTTAGAAATAACCACTTAGAAAACATTGATATTTTGAAATATAAACACCACTGTCTGTTTCCCATCGACAATTTTTTTTTTTATGTAATACGATAAACTGGTTAATTACAGCCCTATATCATAAGAGTTTATAGAGGTATTTGATATTTCATGCGGGATTTTTAGCCTTTATATACTTCGGTTATTTATATTTAGTATAAAGTAACTACATTATTACTATTATGTGTTTTCTTAATTGCTTCAGCTCTAATTAATACAAACAATATAAAATCTTTAAAATGCAACTGGGTGGTGAAAGCATGAAAAATCTTGCCATGTGGCCATGGGACCATGTGATCGAATGAAGTATCCTAAACTCACCAATGCACATGCATTATTGTCAAACCTAAAGTTATATATATGATGTTTACATCAAAATTCGAATATCTACCACATTTATAATGAAAAAACATGAAAAACTGTTCGATGATTTTTAGATTTTCTTTATTTTTTTCATCATACATCCCTCAAATTGGTAGGAATTTATAACGCATCACTTTCATCCTCCAGTGACTTATTTCAGTAGGTAATGTCAAAATACAATGCTTCATTTTTGTTCTAGCACGGGATAAATACATACATGTGAAAATTGCTGAAGCTGCGAGTGACTGCATGGGATTCATGGACCCAGTCAGAGCCAAGTTTTTCTTTGCGGGGATTTATATTCACAAGGGTAATTCTACATTCCTATACAAGTTTGAAAACAGGTATAACTCACTTTCGACTAACCCAAACTCCAAGAACCAACTACCCCCACCAAACTTTGGGACAGTCCCAAAATTAAAATTTCTGAAATGTTTATTTTCTTTTATGATGCACATAAAAATTAACATAAATTTCTCTATAACTCCCTCTTCAGTTACTCCAATATATAGAAAAAGAATCATACAAGATTCTTGCTATGCTTCCTTTCTTCTCCAAAAAGAGAAAATATATAATATATCCAACAGCACATAAAAAGAATGATGAATGGGATACATACACAACCATCCTTTTCTGTCACTAGCCAGTATTTTCACTATTCCTTACAAATACTCAATCACAAATGCAGGTAATTTCACAAAAGCAATTAAACAATTACCTGTCGGCTGAGGAACGTCATGGATGAACGATTAACCCAGGCAAAATTAGCTGCTGCTGCCATTGACTTGAGGTAGTCCTGGCCTTCAGGGGAATTGATCCTGGCACATGCTAACTGTCGATCATTTGTGTCAATGCCATCTCTCTTCATGGCCTTTTCCATGGCAACAAGGGCATCTGTAAATATGAAATTACATTTAGAGATACACCACAAATAATGCAGATGCATTATATACATAAATGTTGGTATGTAAACAAAATACACCTACAATCACTAAAGAACTGATGCAAACAGATTTATACAGCTACTTTAGATTATACAAGTCATACAGTTAATACAACACAAATATACAGTATGTTACTGAACAATTCGAAATCACAAAGTAATAATACTCCTTTTCTTAGAACTATGCTCATAAAAATACCAAAGTCTTCAAATAGTATATAAAGCAACCTGTAGCTACTTGATGGCCAAATCCCCTGGAGCCCGAGTGAATCATGACACAAACTTGGCCTTTCTCCTCGATTCCCATCTTGCTGGCCGCCCACTTGTCGTATATTTCATCCACAACCTGGATCTCTGCATAATGGTTGCCAGCACCCAGAGTACCTAGCTGTTGTGTGTACAGAAACCAATATCAGATAATTATCATTATTTATCATTGTACCTAATAATTTTATTTCCATTAAAATCACATAAATTGTTCCTATCATTATGAGGTAATCACATTTATCAAATTGACTACAATCCTTTGATTCCAAAATGGAGAAGGAAATCTCATGCCTTCTCTGTACCTGTGGCAGCCCCCTTTTCTTAGCTCGCATTGAAACTTTGGCAGGATCAGCCTGTGCCATTCGCCCATACTCTTCACAGTGTTCCTTATCTTCAGCCCATATATAGCCTGGAACAAATTTATGGCAAAGAGTCAATTAGTAAGTCTACCTGACATCACTGAATTTCCCCTTTTGAGGAAAAATTACTTACAAATATCATAACTACTAATGTCATTAATGACATCAACATTATAAAGTTATTACCCAATTGGATCTGGGTGTCTCACAGCTATCATGTGGCCCAAAATACTGGCATCAGGCTTATGTGAGCGGTTGTTTTGACAGGTGCGTGGCTTGTAGGCCAGGCACAAATGAATACTCATGTGGGGTGACAGGAGACTATGCCTCCCCTCTGCAATGTTATTTTCTCTTTTAATGCCTATACATTTTTTTTTTTTTTTTCTTTTCAATGTTGATTTTTATCATTTGGTTTGCTTCATCTAGATGGTAACAGACTTGCACAGTTCCAATCTCATCTCCCTAGGTAGTCCATAATATTTTGTCAAAAAAAGGTCTCTGTACTGCTGCCTTTTTAGTTACTGAAAATATTTTTTTATGTCTTATGGGGGGGGGGATAATAATAATAATAAATAAAATGGGAAATGTTGGGCCTAAAAATTGATCGATACCTGAAAATTGGCCTGATTCCTCAATCTAAAAGGAAAAGAAAAGAAGAAAAAAAAATTAACAATAGTAATCATAATAATAATATAGAAAAGGAGACTTCTGACAATACAGTACAATATCAGAAGGAAGAAGAAGGAAGAGAAGAAAAAAAATATAGAGAACTGACTGTAAAGAATCCTGTTAAGCTTTTCCACTATACCTGACATCACTGATCATACAGACAAAACCAAAGAAGTTTGAAAGTTGCATGAATTGTCAAGGAATGTTTTCTCTGTTATGAAGAACTACACAAGGAGATAAAGCAAACAAACCACCCTGGATAGATTTATCTTTGCAAAGCGGCATTGGAACCGGGACATGGGATACTTCCTACTCCTCCAGTTTGCTATCTCCACAAACAGCCATCTGTGCTCTTCCTCCTTGGTGTATCTGTCTTGTATTATTGTATATCATAATTTGATAAATAATAACTTATAAAATAATTTTCTTGGTAGTAACTGTCTTTTCTGTAATTTTATGTTATGGTATGGATCCAGGAATGGAACTACCAATATTTCTCATTTGTTAAGCTCTATAAAAAGGGTAATAGACTGTTTTTGTTGAGCAGACTCCATATCATCTCTTCTGTGCAATTACAATAATAATATGTAAATAATGTGATACTTGTGTTATTTTTTCATATGTTTGTAATATTCCATTATGTGTAACATATCCAGCACCATAAAACAAGGAATAGCTTCCTGTGCATGGAAATATGTCATCAATGAAGTCAGTGCTCTTCTAGGCATGGCTCACATATGGTACATTCCACCTTTGTTTATCAGTAGAAATAAGAGAAATAATGAGTCTAATCCTATGGGGTTATAGAGTCTAATCTCCCTCTAAGACAGACCTGGGCAAACTACGGCCCGCGGGCCACATCCGGCCCTTTGTGTGTCCCTGTCCGGCCTCTCGCGGGCCTAAATATATAATTTATCAAATATATAATTTATTAAATATAAAATTTATTAAATGTTTATACCTATTAAATATATAATTTACTAAATATATAATTTAGTGCATTTTACAATGGAAGAAAGTTGAGCAGAATTAAGTTCAAGTTATTGTTGGTGTGGCCCTCTGACACAATTCAGGTTTCTCATGTAGCCCCTTGTAAACATTAATTGCCCACCCCTGCTCTAAGACTTTTATTCAGCCATGGTGAGACATCTCTGTCACCCATAACTTGGCAACAATATCACAGGATATCCTTTCTATAAGCCTGGCCCTCAGCCAAATTTTTCCATAGGAACACAATCCTGTCACCTACCACTTAGCCAATTTTTTTTTATGAAGTAACATCCATGTCATTCAGATAAAATGCATTAATAACAATAAAAATAATAATTATAAGAAAACAATCAACTCTACAAAAACGAAGAGTCCACACAATCTATTCATACCTTCTCTTAGTGACCAGTCCATGCCCATCTCTAGGGCTTCCTCCAAGTCTCGTGCCGTCATGGGGATGATACCCTTTGAACCAACACCCACAGGAATGTGATCAAACATTGATTGGGCCAGCTGTTCCTGTTGTCATACAAAAAGTTACATTCAATACCATAATGGAGAAAGTGTGGGTCATTCTAATGACTAAAGTACTTTTTTATAAGTGAAAGAGAAATCTGTTTTTTTTTTTTTTTTTTAGATATTCCATTTTTCTCTTAGAAACAATGATTTTATGTATCTTATTAAAATTTTTTTTTAAGTATTCTATAACCAATTTAAAGAGTTCCCTGTGCATCAAACTTCTAGAAGCAAAACAAGATTATAAACTTGTGTAATGAAAGTAGTTTAGTCACCAACAGTACATTTTTACTTTTTGGGCGACTACCTTTAACGTTTAAAAATAAAGAATGCATAGAATTATATTATTCTATGTTGAATGAACTAAGCTAAAAACAAAAATTTACTACAGCAATATACTGATACAATTTTTTCTCAAACATCAGATATCAGAATTTTACCAAGATTGGTATCATTCTGGTTTCAGACATACATATAGCAAAGGTAATAGTACAATCAGGCAAAGTGAAGATGGCTTGCTCAACCAAGTCTTTTGTCAAAAGTATAGGGAAGTGATAATTAACTATGGGCATACAAAGGAATTTGCTATTCAAACATGTAATTTTCACCTAAACATCTGATAGACTTTTCTAACAGATGAAATGCACAGGTATACTTGTTTATTATAACACATTCATTTCATATTCTGAACTGGATCCAAGGTTTTCTATTACCGTTTCTAATCCAAATGTTATCCCTAGAGTGAGCAAAACTATGTGGTTTCATCTAATCAATTCAAAATAATGATACTGCTGACATAATTTCTGATAAAAAAAAAACATATAGCTTCATTATAATTGACAGTGTTTTCTAAGAAAATCATAAAACACATGTGTTCTGAAGGAAATACGAGAAAAAAAACAAAAAACCCTGGATGAGTTACCAGTTACTCTTTATTATCAACTCTTTAGATCCATATGTTTCATGGCAATCACATGGCCTAGAATACGGTCATTAGGCTTCTGTGAGCGGCTGCTCTGACAGATGTGTGGCTTATAGGCTGAGCACAAATGAACACTCATATGTGGTGACAAGACTCTATGGCTCTCCTTTCCAACATTATTTTCTCTTTTCATTCATAAGCGTTTTTAACTTTTTGCCATTTTCCTATATCCATATTTGTCATATGATTTGCTTCATCCAGATGGTAATAAGACTATTTTCCTTGCACAGACTCTATATCATCTTTTTAGGTAGTCCATAACTCCATTTTCTATTTTTTTGTAACATTAAATTGTCTGTACTACAGCAAAGGTCGCTGGTAAGACAGCCAGGAATAGGGTGCTGAGCATGGAAATGGCATCCTTTCTGGAGCTAGTGCTCTTCCAGTAATGGCCTCACAGACACTACATTCCACATTCATTTATCATTGGGAATAATGCAAGAGCCCCTTTCTAAATCTTAAATGAGTCTAATCACCCTCCGAGAGTTTTGTGCATTCGTGTTGTTTTTCCTATCACCCTATCCCTCAGCCAAAACACTCATGATGGCAAGTTCACATCACCCTAGCTCACAGCCAAATTTTCCCAAGACAAGCATGCTCACATCATCTGCATATATATATGCATATATATATATATATATATAATATATATATATGTGTGTGTGTGTGTGTATATATATATATATATATATATATATATATATATATATATATATATATATATATATATATATATATATATATATATATGTATATATATATATATATATATATATATATATATATATATATATATATATATATATATATATATATATATACACACACAAATTAAACTGGACCTATTCCTTCTAATGATCATGCCCACCATGTGAAATATTTCTAGCCTCTCCTGGTGATTTAAAGTCTATTTTGATTAAAAAACACACACACACACACACACACACACTGCACATTCTAGTTTGTGCATTGTTGGGAGTGTTTTACCATTCATAGTTAATTTTTAAACTTTTCTCTTTGTAATCTTTAAAAAACAATGTAAGAAAAATGTTTCTTTATAGAATACATGAATCTACCAATATCATGCACTAATTACCTTGCAATATATGCAAGTCCATGTCTGAGACTGAAAATTTACTGTCAAATTATCCAGCTGATGAAAATTCAATATCTAAAGTACATAAAGGTTTATCAGGCCTCTGAGCCTTCTGACGTTACCTTTCTGTTATATAACAAAAAAATCATACAACTTTCTATTTAATCACATACCTTGATAGGCTTAACATCATTTTCCATCAAGTTGGTACGAAGAAGACGAACTCCACAGTTTATGTCAAATCCTACTCCTCCAGGAGACACTACAGCTTTCGGGTTATCCATATCAAAAGCTGCCATATTACCTGTGAAAGATATGCCAACACAATATACACATACACTTATTTCAAGGAATAATCTACTGTACCTTTCCAAAAGTTAATCTTTTTAAGACTGAAAATAAGTATTCATTGCATTGTTTAACTTTGGTAATTATATCCTCTTTAAGATCCAGTTCTATTGGAAAAATCTAGGAACATCCTCCTAAAAAAAAGCTTAATTTATTACATACTTATTACAAGTCACAGTACTCATCTCTACATTGTATTTCTGTACATGATACTCAAGTATAAATAATAAGGATGTTTACCTCACAGCTTCAGGCATTTAATATTACCAATATTAGCCAAATTTGGAAGAAGAAAAAGAAGAAGAAGAGAAGAAGAAAGAAGAAGAAGAAGAAAGTATATACTTTTTATGTTGATACTTTACTCTTCCTCTAACTTGGCTATAATAATTCTATCAGACTTACCAATTGCAAATCCATAGCCAGAGTGGACATCAGGTAGGCCAACCGACCTCCCGACAATACCAGGTAAAGCTGCAACATTTGCAATTTGCTTCATAGCTGGCAAAAAGCCTCCCACCATGCCAGGACGACAAGCATTTCGTAGCTCATCAAACATGAGTTTCTCTAGGTGATCGTTCACATAAAAGATTCCATCCACCTTAGAAGAAATCAAAGAGATTATAGTAGTAATGATGCTGAATTCAGGCAAATATATAATACAAAACAATAAATAAACCATCAATACTAGATAGAGCAGAAAATAAAATAATAATAACAATACTGTTCATGGTTGGGATTTCTTTTTTCTCTTAGGTGGATGGGTAGGTGGATGGGCAATGGGTAAGTGAATGTAATAACATTAATAATAAAGTTGGAAATTATTTCAAAATATGATAATAAAATCATTATCAGCTATATTTATAACAACATAAAAAAGCATAAATAACAAAAAATGTAATAATAATAACATACTGGTTGAACAAAGTGCATTATCATCAACAATCAACAACAATGACAATGATCAAAACTCACATTCATGTTGGGCTGGAACCCCTTCTTGATTCGCCAGCAGTTTGGCATGATGCGCTCAAGGAACTTGAGCTCATCATTGTATTGTCGAACAACCATCTTTCTCCAAGCAGTAATTCTGTAAAGAAACATATTGCAATCACTATGTGGAAGGTAATCAACATTTTTTCCATTCCTCCTGATATAGAAAAGACTATGATAATTATGAGAAGGGATAAATAATACTAATAAATATAATAATAATAATAATAATAATAATAATAATAATAATAAATAATTAATAATCATCATAAAAATAATACTAATAAAAATAACATTAATAATCCTTCGGAAGCAAACTCATACAGATCTATTAACAAGATATTCAAAAACACAATTGGAAAGAGATTAACATGATGGTTAAAATATAACAAGTTAGATAAAGATTTAATAGGATTTAGACTGAAGAGAAACATCAACAATGCACTACACACATTAAATAACTATACAAATAAAGCAGCCAAAGATTTTTTTTTTTAATGAAAGCATGTATTGATTTAGAAATAGCTTATGAGACAGTAAATCACGACACATTACTAATAAAAATTCAAAATTGGGTATTGCAGGAAAACCTCTAAATTGGTTAAAGATCATTCCAAATGAAAATTGGAAACCAAAGAACAGGAAAAGATAAAATATAGTGGTATATCTCTAGGTTCATCTATAAATCCAATACTATTCAACATATTTTTAAAGGATCTATAATTTTCTGGTGGCGATGATAAAATAATATACGCAGATAACATAACCTTAGTAACAAGTAATAAAAACTTTTTAGAGGCCTCCAATAAAATAGAAAAACTAAGAGAATGGGCTAATAATTGGTATTTGAAAATAAATTTTCTAAAAAGCAATTAAATGTGTTTTCCAAATAAAAAGGCCAATCAATTGCCAAGAATAACAACAGATTAAACAGAAATTAAATATACTGAGTCATAAAATCTTAGGCTTAACATTAGATGCCCTAGACTAAAATGGAAAAATCATAGAAAACTTAAACATAGAAATATTAAGTAGAATAAACATAATAAAAAAACAGCCGAGAGAAAAAAATAAATAAATAAATAAATAAAAATCAAATTAAATTTGATAAGATTATGTTAGAGTGGCAACTCCACAACAGTCTTTCTATGGAGTTTCAGATAAAAATTCACAAAAATAAAGCTATTAGACACATCCCTCTGACACCCCCCCCCCCACCACCACCACCTGTAAATGTAAGTCCAGCAAGTGATAAATGAAGTCACTTTAAGCAATAATAAGTCAGAAATAAAGAATATTGTATTCTTTTGATTTATACTACTACAAAAGCATATTTCTAACAATGTGAGTGTGTGTGCTTGTGGCGCTGAAAAGCCAGCCAAAACACTGTGGCGTGATTGGCTGGCCACAAGGTGGAACGAGAATAAGGTGCCGTGTTTGGTTCCCGAAGGGGGTGACTAACTGGCAGGCAGTGCAAGAGGGGATCTGGAAGAGCAAGCAAGTTCTGTGACTGAAGCTGTGACCTCAATTGAGCTGCTCTCTCTAAGGAAGAAATGGAAAGATGGAATAATGTGATAACGGTGTGCGTGTGCATAGTGACCTCCTTTCCCCAATGAGTGATATGTACCTGTAAATAAATTTTGTAGACCGCCAATAAACTGTGTATTGCTACCTGCCTGTCCTTTCATCCCCGCTAATGTCATTTAGTGCCCTGTGTGTGAAAACACTCGTTAGCGGTTGCTCACTGAATCCAGTAGGATAGGCAGTAAAGGAGTGCAGCTTCCTGACATAGAGGGCAAGTTGTATGAGGCACCTAGCACTTGGGAACCTGTCTGTGTGCATGACCTACCTACATGGGAAGAGTGCCCCTTTAATGGGCGTCATGAGAGGGTTACGTGACAATACAAATTGGTAACTTTATGTGGGCCAGATAAACACAGCAATCAAGCTGAGAGTATGTATGTCACATGTTTGTGCCTTTTTATTTGGTGCATTGCACTGGTAATAATAGAAATATTGCTGCATTAGAAGTGCAAACATGGTCTGGGGGCAAAACCTTAGAGAAGCAAGAAAATGAAAAAGAAATTATAGAGGAGAGAAGAGTGGACAGTGGTCTTATCTCCCCAGGAGGAGAGGGTAGTGGAGACCTAGGAATGCGGACCACACAAGTATACAAACACCTCACTCTTCTCTCAACATCACCATCATCTCCAACATCACTTACACCTCCTCCATATCCAATTCCCTCAATACATCCATGGGTGAAATAATTGCCCACATAAACATTCCCACACTTAAACTCCCTTAACCCAACATTTTTTCAAAGTCCTCTGCAACTATTTCACCAACTTGCATAAATTTTTCACAATTTGAAAGACTGCCAATTTAGCTGGCTGTATTGTTACTGTCAAATTACATTATAATTTCAACAGAAATATTGGTTGTACGGTGCAGATTCTCTCCTTACAGATTCTTTTATTTTGTGTGTGTGTAGGTGTGAAAAAAGCAAAGATGCTTTTCTCGCTCAACAATAATAGTAAAATATAGTATCAAGATTGACTTTTTTCAAGAGATTGGATAATCCTGTAATTTTTATTCTATTCTATTTATTTATTTTACTTATTATTTTATTGTTTTGTTACATGAGCATTTTACTTGTGTTCTTATCAATTGTAGGAGAGTATGTGTGTGGATGTGTGTGTGTGTGTGTGTGTGTGTGTGTGTGTGTGTGTGTGTGTGTGTGTGTGTGTGTGTGTGTGTGTGTGTGTGTGTGTGTGTGTGTGTGTGTGTGTATTTGTGTGTGAATGTGTGAATGTGTGTGAATGTGTGTGGCTGTATGTGACTGTGTGTGGATGTGTGAGTATGTGTGGATGTGTTTGAGTATGAGTGCAGATGTGTGTGTAAGTATGAGTGCAGATGTGTGTGTGTGTGTGTGTGTGTGTGTGTGTGTGTGTGTGTGTGTGTGTGTGTGTGTGTGTGTGTGTGTGTGTGTGTGTGTGTGTGTGTGTGTGTGTGTGTGTGTGGATGTGTGTGTGAGTGTGATGTGTGTGTGTGTGTGTGATGTGTGTGTGTGTGTGTGTGATGTGTGTGTGTGTGTGTGTGTGTGTGTGTGTGTGATGTGTGTGTGTGTGTGTGTGTGTGTGTGTGATGTGTGTGTGATGTGTGTGTGTGTATGTGTGTGTGTGTGTGTGGATGTGTGTGTGTGTGTGTGTGTGTGTGGATGTGTGTGTGTGTGATGTGTGTGATGTGTGTGTATGTGTGTATGTGTGTGTGTGTATGTGTGTGTATGTGTGTGTATGTGGATGTGGATATGTGTGTGTGTGGATATGGATGTGTGTGTGTGGATGTGGATGTGGATGTGTGTGGATGTGTGTGTGTGTGTATGTGTGTGAGTGTGTGTGCACGTATGTGTGTGTGGATGTATGTGTGTGTGTGTGTGTGTGTGTGTGTGTGTGTGTGTGTGTGTGTGTGTGTGTGTGTGTGTGTGTGTGTGTGTGTGTGTGTGTGTGTGTGTGTGTGTGTGTGTGTGTGTGTGTGTGTGTGTGTGTGTGTGTTGTGTGTGTTGTGTGTATGTGTGTGTGTGTTTGTGTGTGTGTGAGAGAGAGAGATAGAGAGTGTGTGTGTGTTGTGATGTGAATGTGTGTGGAGGTGAGTGTGTGTATGTGTGTACATGTCTGTGTATGTATGTATGTACATGTCTGTGTATGTATGTGTGTGTGTGTGTGAAAAGAAAAGATACTTTTTTCAATCAACAATAATGGTAAAATACAATTTTTTTTTCAAGACATTGGATAATCATTTTTTGTGGATATGTGTGAATGTGTGTGGCTGTATGTGACTGTGTGTGGATGTGTGTGAGTATGTGTGGATGTGTTTGAGTATGTGTGCAGGGATGTGTTTGAGTGTGTGTGCACGTATGTGTGTGTGGATGTGTGTGAGTATGTGTGGATGTGTTTGAGTATGTGTGCAGGGATGTGTTTGAGTGTGTGTGCACGTATGTGTGTGTGTGTGTGTGTGTGTGTGTGTGTGTGTGTGTGTGTGTGTGTGTGTGTGTGTGTGTGTGTGTGTGTGTGTGTGTGTGTGTGTGTGTGTGTGTGTGTGTTGTGTGTGTGTGGGGGGGGCATGTGCATACATGTGTCTGCATGTGTGTGTGTGTGTGTGTGTGTGTGTGTGTGTGTGTGTGTGTGTGTGTGTGTGTGTGTGTGTGTGTGTGTGTGTGTGTGTGTGTGTGTGTGTGTGTGTGTGTGTGTGTGTGTGTGCATGCAACCATGTGTGTGTGTGTGTGTGCATGCAACCATGTGTGT
>NW_020872045.1:358462-365962 GCF_003789085.1 Penaeus vannamei
TAATAATGACAATATTAATGATAATGAAGTAGGAAAGGTAATAACATTAAATGGTTATATAATGATGATAAATAATGCATTGATATTTCATATGGATTAGAAATGGAGTAAAAAATGAAACAATGAGTCTTTATAATGAAAACAAATATTATAAAATTTTCCGTCGCGCCTTGTCTCTCTTCTTCCTTTCTCTGTCTAACGATCTCTCTCCTTTTGCTTAAAAAAACTGTTCATGACGTTTTAAAAACCGTAAACTTTGAACCAATAATTGTAAGCAATAAAGGGTTAGTGGTCAGACCACAGGACAGTTTGAAAGAGATGATTTGTAATAAAATATTTTCAGAATCTAAAGATCAAAACATGTCATTATTTAAAGCGCCAAATAACGTTAAATGACAACAGGACGACTTTTAAATAACTATCAACTTAACCAGACGTGTTCCATGATAATACATTCGTTGCAGTTCTTTATGGTCAGTGATATCGAGTGGTGATCACAGAGATGCAATGTATGAAATTAGCAAAATGAGCAAAAATAGAGAATTTGAATAGTCCGCGCTTCTAATATTACTTTTAAAAGATGCATTCCCTACAAGCTAAAAGACGCTGTTATCGTTATTGATTTTTGAAATTACGCCATAATAAGCTTTGGCATCACCGTTCCGTGCTTTATCATCTTAAGAGAGATGGCTACGGGACGATTGTTCTCATACAAAAGTCAAAAGATTTTGAGTACGTGACAAGATCGCGTACTACTTTACTCCGCTCGCCATGTTTCTATAATCTCGACCAATCAGAGCGCCACATACTCTTTGTGTTTCTAAAATTTTGGCCAATGCTGGCGTCTCTTACAAACCCTTTCTCGGGGAACCTGACCAATCAAATCGCAGGATATTCTATGTTTTTCCAAAATCTAAGCCAATAGGAGATTTGCTTACATATCTCTTCTTAGAAAATTGAACCAACCACAGTATCGCATACTTTCTGTGTTTCCAAAATTTGAACCAATGAAAATACCTTTTACAAATCCCTTCTTACAAGATCCGACCAATCACAGCGTCTTTAGCTCGTGACAAGTTGTTATTGTGGCTGAGCGGAGTGAGGAGAGCAGAGTGCACGATGGCTGTCGGGAATTTTTGACTATTTACGTGCTCTCTTCTCTGAATTTGTTCTGCATTTATGATGCAGGTACGTCGTGAAGTGTCGCTCGATCGGGAATTATAACCGTGGGCAAGGAAAAATCACGGAATACGCCGAAAAACTTAACCGAGGTTGGGAGGCAAGAAATTCTCCCAAGTTTAGTTCAGTGGGGAATCGGTCGAGAATTTTAGAGTTAAAATCAAAAGTCTGTGGGGGGTTTCGTATGGAAAGTATTTATTGTGAGGGCATTCATCTAGGAGTCATCTAGACGCCGAGAATGGCAAGCTCGGGGCAAATTAGTTCAGTGAGAGTTCCCTCCTTCCTTCACCCTTTTGCAGAAACGAACTTCATACTTCCCTCACTTGTTAAGAGTGAATTTTCTCACCCTTTGAGGTCGTTTAGTGTGGCTCATTGCAGGCAGCTGATCACAGCATTGCACGCGCCCCATGGCTACCCGAAACGGTCATTTTCGTGTCTGGGAACGGGTTCTTTGGTTAACACTAAATATATGTTGGCTTAGTAGTTAACTTGTGATTGTACATTGCAGAAAGTAGGGAACTACTTCATAGCAGACTGTGGTAGTACTAGTGATGTGAAATAGTGATTCATAACCTATATAGGAAGCTGTGAGGTAAGTTATGGGATGGGCTATATTGTAGTTAAAGAGAATGTGAGTTTGTTTATTAATATCTGTAATCATCTGTTGTAGGTCCTAAAACATTATTTTAGTAAATTACATTAAAATGAATAATGGCCATACTCTAACTTACTGGGTTGAGTGCAATCAAGAGAAATTTGTTGGGTATATGTGGTAAAGATATCATTAGGCCAGTGGGAATATACTATTTTCCTTATAATTGAATTGTGTTCAATCCTGATTGACTTGCTATGATCTATGATCTGTCTTGGAAGGCCTTCAGTCTTCAGTCAAATTTGTTAAGTGGTGTAGTATCAAGCAATCTCAGAAAATGGTTTATGTGACATGATAGACCTTGGGACTGGTCCATCTGTGTAGTGCTGTTTTAATGATCAATATTAGAGAGATTTACAAGTTCTGCCTTGTCAAAGTAGTGTTGGAGGATTGTAAACCTCATCTGGAGCACAGACAAAAACAGGCTATGGCAATTGGTATATACCTCAGTGGCTTACAATGGGTGTTTTTATCACATATAATATACTTATTGGCTATAGAAAAGAAATTCAGGAATAGACTGCCATTAATCTTGTAGGATATACAAAACCTTAGTATTTTTGTCTTTTGTAGGGGAGGATACCTTTGGTTTTGTTTTTATTCAAAGTTATGAAAAATATGAAAGGTACCAGTGAGGCTCTAGTCTTTCAGTCAGAGGAATGGCAGTGCAAAGCTTGCCTTTATAATTGACCCAAGTCAGTTACTTGTCAAGAAGTTCAGAGATTCATACTAATAGTGTAAGTTAGCTTTTTTCTCTTTATATTTATGAGTCTATTTAATAATACTGTAGCTTAGCTCTTTTTGTCATTGTAGGTTATAAACTGAATACTGATTTTTGTCAAAGGCAGCTGCAATTAAATGTAGACTGTTAAAGGTAAATGTAAGCGAGAAAAGTAAGATGAGATGGTATATGAATTAATATTTTATATTAATTATATGTTGCAGACATTTCTGTCTTTTGATTTTGAAGTATTGGTATGAGAAGTTATGAAGAACTATATCTATATAGGAAAGACCATAATTATATCTAGGAAAAGCCTAATGGTTAAGGGTGCCTTAACTCCTGCCAGTCACCAGCATATACTTTTCAGGAAGCAAAGTACATTTAGTATTCATCAGTTAGCTTATGAAATGACTGACACGGTAGAAAAGAAGTTTTACCTTCTCATTTACTTTTCTCAGTGTGTATGATTAAACTGACATTGGATCTACTATTCCAGAGGATGGATATTCCTGAAGGAGCAGTTGTACAGCCACATAAAAAGAAGGTTAGTGTTGAGGATAATCAGATGTTTGTAGACATACCAATCAGTCTCAGCTCCTGCTTGAGATTTATACATAAAATGTAGATGTCATTTCTCTCACGCAAGACCAGTTTCGCTGAGTCTGAGTGCATATATTTTATTATTTTTTATGTTAAAAGCATTGTTTATTTACATTCTTTACTGTCTAAAATTAAAGCTAATAAATCCCAAGTTTGTTGCCAAGTTCAAAATTCTTGTTTAAGCATTATCTTTGATTGTTTCGATTCTGTATGTAAAGTTCAAAGAAGGATTTAGAATATCACATGGGATTTTTTGTGAGGATTGTTCTTGACCTACATTTTTTTTATTTCTATTTTTTATTGGAAAGAGAATTAGTTGAAAAAAAAGAAGAGGGAGGTAGAGAGAAGGTATTACTGAATGCAGTGTACCATCTTTGCAGCTACATTCTCTTTGACCAAACACATCTTTAGCCCTTGTAAATCAAAACTCTTCTTTCATTCAGGTTCTTTGTCAATTTTAATACAGTGAACTTCAGCTCTGTTACGATCGCAGGGAGAACACGAATTTCTTCGCAAACAATAATTTGCAGCTTGAGAGACAGGGGCACAACCATTAGGTTGTGTATGTTCTTGGACCCTCGTTGAGATGTGGTTACCACAGGTAATTAAATCTTGAAGTTCAGCTTTTCCCCTCAAAAAGGATATGCACATCTGCACTGAGCAACCCAGTGGTGACCTAACTGCACAGTTTCTTTACCGTTGCTTGTCATTGCAAATACCGTATGGCCACGTAATAGGCCCTTGATGACTTGGAAAGATGACCACATTCCAATGAAGATAATAGACCTAAGCTTACCATATATGGAGATAGGATGTTAATACATGTGGTGATCACTTGTTAGCTATTTTCACCTCTGTTGGAAAAGCCTCTCTTGTGACATGGCCTTTCTTTACCTGCAGCCTGAGGACCCCCCTTTCCTGACCGTTGGTACTGAGGTGTCAGCCAAGTACAAGGGTGCTTTCTGTGAGGCAAAGGTCCACAAGGTTGTCAAATCAGTCAAGGTTAAAGTAAGTAATATTTTTTGCAACTTTATTCTGTATTTGGTCATGTTCATATTGGTTTTGTTCTGCGATATATATTTTGCCATATTTATAGTTTTGATTCATAGTCTTTATATTAATTTTTTACTTTTCAGGTAACCTTTAAACTAGGCTTAGGCTCAGCTGTTGTACCTGATGACTTGGTTAAAGGTGTTTTGAAAATTGGAGCCCAAGTCAAAGCGAGCCATCCAGATAAAAATCAGTTTGTAGATGCCATTGTGAACAAAATTCAAGACTGCAGTCAGTATACAGTCGGTGAGTTTCTCTGATTATGTTTTTGTATGTTTGGTTAGTAACGTGCTATTTATAGTGACAGAGTAACTGAGAAGCTGGCATTACAGGACTGATGGTCATTGTATTTACTTATATGTTATTGTATAGTTTGTGATTAATAATTTTCACTAAGTGTGAAAGAAGATTTATATTGTAAATAGTTTATCATAGATGACAAAATGGAGTAGTTTAGAAGTGAATTTTCCTTCTATATTTTATATTTATTGATTGATGTTTCTAGTTTTAATCATCCTAATACCCTCATAACGAAAATTTCAGTCTTTGATGATGGTGACATAACAACACTCCGCCGAACATCCCTGTGCCTGAAGAGTGGAAGGCACTTTGCTGAGAGTGAGACCCTAGACCAGCTGCCTCTCACACACCCAGAGCACTTTGGCACCCCTGTGGTTGGAGGAAGGCGAGGGCGCAGGTCTAGACCACATGCGTACGTCATATTTACACTTGTTTAATGATAAGGAACCTGTTAAGGGGTATATTTGAATTTATGTTAATTGATTTTTTTTTTTTTCTTTTAATAAGACTTCAGAAATTAATAATAGAAATGTGTAGATTACCATCTTGGTGTCCCAAAGTGTTCAAATTGTAAACATGATACTCATTTCCTTGATTGTATTTATATTTTCTGGTTCAGAGATGGTGAAGATTCTGGAGAAGAAGATGATGATGTCCACAAGAGGCATCGCTCGAGACGTGAGGAGTGGGAGTCAGATATCGGCAAAGTTGTTTGTGTGGAGCTCGGGGACAAGAAAAAGCAGAAGGACAACTGGTTCCCAGGGCTTGTGGTTGCTCCAACAGCCCAAGACTCTGTCAAGATTGAGACCAAAAAGGACTACCTGGTCAGGTCATTTCAGGATGGAAGATAGTAAGTGCTAACATGGGCAGAGTAACAAAGATGAGTTTTATTCAAGTGTTAATGCAAAAAGTTTATACCTTTCTATGTGTGCATTTACTTTTGAAGTCTTTTAAAATTATTTTAGCTTCTTTTGTTTTAGTGATTATTAATGTTAAGGTTAGTCACTTGCCTTCTGTCAGACTAGCTTACACATATTAATCAAGATATTGGCACAACCATAGGTAATTCATTGAAGGATATACCCCAATTTATTTAGAGAAAATTATGATCTGAAACATTGGGAACATTGTAGGCTTTGAGAATCTTTTTTTGTTAATAATATGGGAAAGACATATATTTTCATTCTATGATGGAGCATTCCTTAGTTCTGTGAAGATTCTTAGCATATAATTTATTTTTGTTTTGCTTTTTTTTGGAAGTAAGATAGCCCCAGACCTGAGTACAGTATGAAGTTCAGATTAATATCTCATTACATTTTGTCTGGAAAATGGCTTGCTTCCATACTTCAATATTTTGTATGATTTTCTTGAGCCTGAATTATCATATCACTTGTAACTAATGGTAGACGCTGTTGCTAATCTTTGGAAGCTTTTACACTTGTACTTATTATTTTCCAGTATTTTACAATAATCACATTGTGCCATCGTCTTCCCCTTGTATGTAGCTCATTTTTTAATCTTCACAGATTTGAACCTTGATAGTAATGTGGGAATGTAGATGTGTAAATGGGGAAAATGTAAGGAACAGAAAAGATTTTATTTTTTGATATTAGATTCATAATTAAAAATAGATGATTATTGCTATGTGTACAGATTGTATCGTTTTCGTTATTTATTTACAGTAGTTTGTCATTTATCTCAGGTTGATGGTTGGTATCTGGAGTATAGTTATGTGGTTGACCTTTCTCTTGTTCTCTTTGTGTATGATGACTTTCAGTTCAGATGTGTTGAGTTTTACACTGGACTCTCCATTTAACTTTTCTACAAGATGTTTCATCAAAGCATGTGTTTTCCCAAATTATTATTTTTTTTATTTATATATGTATTTTTGCTTGATTGAGTGCACAGTTGCATGCAGGTTGTGTTTTTGTAAGGTCACTGTTGCCAAGCAAGTGGAAAAGGCTATTATGATTGGGAAAATACATCCTCCTCCTTTTTCTCCTTTTTCTTCTTTTTCTCCTCCTCCTCCTCCTCCTCCTCCTCCTCCTCCTCCTCCTCCTCCTCCCTCCCTTTTTTCTCCTCCTTCCCCTCTTCCGTCTTCTTCCTCCTCCTTCTTTTTCTTTTCTTCATTTTCTTCTTCTTTGTCTTTTCTTCTCCTTTTCTCTATATCTTCTTTTTCTTCTCTTATTTCTCCTCCTCCTCCTCCTCCTCCTCCTCTTTTTCCTTCAATTTCTTCATTTAAAAATTATTATTATTGTTATGATAGCTGTTATTGTTATTAATGTTGTTAATAGTTTTATTATTAGTATATCATCGCCATTATTACATTATTGTCATCATTGTTATCCTTATTGTTATCATCAATCTTATTGTTTTTAGTTATATTATTTTAATGAATATAGTATTGTTTTTACTGTTATCATTATTATTAATTATTGCTTCTCTTACTACTACTACTACTACTACTCTTATCATAATCATTTTGATTACAACAATGATGATTATCATTATTATTATTGAAATTATTGTTGTTGTTGTTATTATTATTATTATTTTATTATTATTATTATTATTATTATTATTATTATTAGTAGTAGTAGTAGTAGTAGTAGTAGTGCTGTTATTGTCATCTATATCATCTATAACATAACCATCATTATCATTATCATTATCATGATTGTTAGTAGTAACTATTATTTGTTGTTATTATTTATCATTATTGTTGTATTTATCATTATCTTTTCTTTATTGTTCTATCCTTGGGCCGTGGACAGTGATTGAAGTGGTGTGCATAATTCATTATCATCCCCAGTTACACGGTACCAAAGAAAGAAGCTTCGCCTTTTAGCCGTGAGGTTGGGAGCAAGGTTTCTCAGAGTGCTCTCAAGACGGCCGTAGAAAAGGCCCTGCTCTTCATGACAAACGATGAGCTGCCGCCCCATTGGGACCGTGACCTTCTCTTTGGCACAAACGTTTCTGACGATGATTCAGATAG
>NW_020872045.1:368462-375962 GCF_003789085.1 Penaeus vannamei
TACCGAAAGTTGGGATGCACAATGGTGAGCAACCCACGTGGTTCAAGGACAAGGCACCGCTCGGGTAGAAGCTTGATCAGGGACTGTGACCGAACACCCAGGGCTTCCAAGAAGAAAGATAATGACAGCTGTGATTCAACAGAAGATGAGAATGAGAAAAAGGAGGAAGAGGAGGAGGGCAAGAAAGGAGAGAAAAGAAAAGGGGAGAAAGATGAGGTCAAGAAAGAGTCTGAGAAGAAGGAGCCAGAAAAGAAGGAAAATGATAAAAAAGACAATGAAAAAAAGAAGGAAGAGTCAAAAAGTTCCAGGTATGTGTTCTTACTGTGATTGGAATGTATACAACCTTGTCTTACATCAAATAACAGTTTTTTGCTTGGTGAGAAGTTGTCTAGAAGAAAATATAAGCAGGGACCAACCTCAACTATACATACTGTTTGGTAAATGGAATTAGACCTTTATTTAAGATAAAGTACATTTTTATGGTAGAAAAATTAGAATTCTTTCATGATATTTTCACGTTTCACAAGTTTTGTTATGTTTTCTTAATTTTTTAATTATATGAAGATCAAGAGTATTTATATTTTTCCGTACTTTAACAGAAATGTAAAGCAAGAGAGCAAATCTCAGAACTCCCCTGAGAGAGAGTCAACAGGAACCAAAGAGAGATCACGAGAAGCTGCAGGGAGCCGGGAGAGGTCACGGGAGCCAGCTATGACAAGGGAGCGATCAAGGGAGCCTGTGGTGATGCGGGAAAGGTCTCGTGAACCAACTGCAGGGAAGGACAAGTCACGGGATTCATCATCAACTAGCAAAGAGCGGAGTCGCACAGACACTAGTGGGAAGGACCAGGCAGGCGGTGAAGTAGTGGTGAAAGAACGTGCGAGGGAGCCACGTACACCCCGCTCAGAGGCTAAGAACCGTGCAGCCAAGGGGGAGGCTGCAGAGGTAAAGACCCGTTCCAGTGCTAAGGAGGAAAGGCAAGAAGCTACCCCAGAGGTCAAGACACGTTCCAGCACTAGAGAGGAGAGGAAGGAGGAGAAAAAGGAGAAGGAAGTCAAAGAGGAGAGTGACAGCGAAGAAGAAGAGATTGAAATGGTATGTGTGTGGATGTTTAGGTGTTGAGGAATCTTAAAATTGAAAAAGCTATACACAGTTCTCCAAGGGAATTAAGATCTGTACAGGGGCAGGAAAAAAAATCAGAAGCGATATTTACATCTGAGAAAATAAATGCATGTTGCTTTTTCACTCATCTTTATGAAATATGATGGTCAGTTCCAAGAAATATATAATTTTCTTACTTTTTTTGGCATCAGTGGCATCATACGATGAATTTAGTTTATTGGATCTGGGTGCTTCACTGCCTGCACATGGCCCAAAATCTGGGCAATAGCCTTACTTGATTAGAACTCTACTGGGTGTGTGGCATGTAGGCTAGGCACAGGAACACTTGTGACCCCAAGACACCTCTCCTCCTGTTTGCAGTGTTATTATCTCTTTTTATGCTTAAGCCTTTTTCTCCATTTTCCATGGTCTGTATTTGTTATTTGTTATGCTGTATCATTATGGTAATAACATGTTTTCTTTGCACAGACTCCATATCATCTCTGTAAGTAGTCTATAACTCTGCAATTTTGCTACTTACATAATTTTTTATATTTTCATAATCAGTCAAGGCAGGCAGGAATAGGATCCTGAGCATGGAAATAGTGTCCTCTCTGGAACTTATGCTATGCCAGTCATGGCTTATAGATGACACAGTTTACACTCATTGATTTATGGAAATAATGCAAGTCTAATAAGCAGCTAAGAGCTTTATGCACTCTTGGTGCATCTCTCCCATCACCTGGGTCTTCAAACGAAATTCTCATGGTGACGTGTTCCCAACACTAAGGCCCTCGGCCAGATTTTTTCACAATTTTATATTCATGTCTCCCGTCCCACAGCTAAATTTGTTCATGATGTGGTGGTCACATCACCCGGATCCAAGGTCTAAAAGTTATAATTGAAATTAGTATGTAAGGTAGTTTTTACATCTACCCAAGAAGTTTTGCAGCCTTGCAACTAAATAGTGTTTCAGGAAAAGTGTGAGGAGTCGCAATTGAATTCAGCTCTTTAAACCTGGCTTTCTCTCCCTTGCTTAAAAATTAATTATGATTGCAAATAAAACAGACACAAGTAACATAAACATTTCTATCATATAAAACAGAAAAATCTGTATTTAAATGTATAGATAGAAAAAAGGTAGTTTACTATGAAGTGACAATATTATATGCATTTTTGTGTGTGGAGGGGGAATAGGGGACAGGAAAAGATAATTTTATTTTGTGAAATGTGCATATTTGCCAGAATTTCTACTTCACACTCGCCTGCATTTCATTCATAAGAAAAGAGAGGTTGGGTACACAATTGTATGGCTGGCTCAGAGTGGGGAGGGCCTGCAAGGGTAATAGGGGTATGGGCATAATATGGGTTTGGCTGAAGAAATCATGTCATTTACTTCTAGATATACGAGGAGGCCAATATAGATAGGATAATATAGGATAATGTGCAGTATATATTCTCTTTGCAGGCTCAAACAAGATCCTCCAGGCATCGTGAGGAGAGCCGTGAGAAGGATGAATCAACCAAAAAGACAGCCACGCCAACACGTAAAACCAAGAACGAGAGAGCAGCCATGGCTGTCATCTGTGTGAAGGCTGAGGATGACACAGAGGGTGATGATGAAACAGCTTCTTCATCCTCAACTACGCCAACCCCAGTTAGTTCAACACACTCGGGGGCCTCTGTAGCAGCAAGCCCTGCCAGTGAGAAAAAAGCAAACAAAAGCAAGAGCAAAGGCCAGAAGGCAGTGGCAGTTTCAGCAGCAGCACCAATCACAGCTGAAGACTCTCCTGGGGCCAAGAAAAGAGGGCGCAAGAAGAAGAATGAGGGAGAAGTGGAGACACCGATGTGAGTTGGCCAATCCCTTTTTTGCTTTGTTTTTGTAAAATTGGCCAATATATTGACCTATAGTTGGTATAGATACAACTCCCAAACCTTCCTCTCATGTTTTACTCTGTGTTCCTACTTTCTTGATATCTCATTTTATACTCTCCCTAATTTGGTCTCTTATCTGTCTCTCATGTTTGTAATTTTTGTGGTCATTCTCCTTCCCTTTTACTATATACCTTCCCTCTCGCTTTCCTATTTTTTCTACCTCTCTATCTTTCTCATTCCTCTGTTTTTTCTCTCCTTATCCTCTTCCCTCCTTGCATAAGTTTGTGACAGCCTGTGAAGTCAACTTTGGCTGCAGGATTGACCGAGCAAACTCTCTCCCCTCCAGGGGCAAGGCCCTTCTCCCAGCTCATGTCCCCGTCAATGTTGGAGACAAGTTGCGTGTGCTATATGGACCCAATGCCAAAGAATCAAAAGTGACCTATGAAGCGAAGGTCAGGAAAGGGAATATTTTTCCTTTTCTTTTTCTTTTCTTTTTTTTTTTTTTTTTTTTGGTTGGTAATATTGATGTTATATGTATTCTTTATCTTTATTTAGGTATGTGTGTCAAGGTATTTCTGAGTATTTTTCCTAATATTACTATGTATTACTAATTTTATATGTGCTAATCGAGCAGGTGCTAGAAGTTGAAGAGGAAGGAAATGCGCCTATGTACTACGTTCATTACCTTGGATGGAACAACAGGTATGATGAGTGGATACGAAGGCCTTGCATTGCAGAGAATCTCACATGGTCACAGAATAGGGTTAGGAAGGGCAGAGCTGCAGCAACTAAGGAGTTGAAAGAGAAGAAAGAGAAGGAAAAGGAAGTCAAAGACACCAAGGACACAAAGGAAGCCAAAAAGGAAGAAAAGGAACAGGTGAAAGTTGTAAATCTGTCCATGTTACTTGGCATTCTTTTAAGTCTTTATCTTCATTTTGCCAATGGAAAGTTGATATCCACTGCAAATTTGAAAATGTGATTTTTTTTTTTACTACACTTTCCTTGACTTTTTTTCCTATTCTCCTTCAAAGGTCTCAACAGCCTCCTCACCAAAGACAAGTGCTACCAAGCGTGGTCGCCCCCCAGGTGGAATGCGAGAGCGGCGTGAAAGTGATCGTAGTGAGCGGAGTGACACTAGTGGCACAAGCAGTGTCTCAGGCCCTAGCACAAGAGCAGCGCGTGAGAGGCAGGTGCAGCAACCAGACAGTCCTTCACCCAGTGAGCAGAGGCGGCCACGCCGCATTGGAGGAGGAATAGGAGGAGGAGGAAGCACACTTGGTATGTACTCACCTAGGGATGTTGGAGAATATTGTATGCAAATTATGACTTTGAAGATATCAGTACCAATGAGATGGATGTACTTTAGTGTTTAAAGACCTTTCCTTCCATGAATAGATTTTGAACTGCTTTCTTTCTTGAATACATCTACTTCATTGAAGCAGTTTTAGGTCATTGCACACATTCCAGAATACTAATTTTGGGTGTCACGATAAATAGTATGTGTAGTCTGAGATATAAATGGTTATATCTGTTGTATGTATTGCACAAGAATTTATATATGTAGAAAAGTATATAAAGTGGTTCAGCACTTCATTTTTCAAATCTGAGTGTATTAGGTAAGGGAATCTATTATTCCAGATACGACAGAAAGTGATAGTGAGGAGTATGAATCTGATGCTGACACTGGCTCTGAAAAGTCCCGCACCAGATCAAGTACAGAAAAAGCTCCAGCCACGGCCTCTGTATCTGCTGTATCTACTCCTGTATCTGAACCTTCTGCTACTGTAAGTACAGTGTCTGAGAAGACTGTAAAAGAGACACCAGCAAAGGTGCAAGTGATAGAAGTAAAGGAAGAGAAGGTGGAGCAGGAGCCATGTGGGAAGGATATTGATCTGAATGCCATTATATCTGAAATGAAGGGTTTGGATAAACCAATAAAGAAGGAAGAGGACCGT
Source organism: Penaeus vannamei (assembly GCF_003789085.1). Lineage (NCBI taxonomy): Eukaryota > Metazoa > Arthropoda > Malacostraca > Decapoda > Penaeidae > Penaeus > Penaeus vannamei. The sequence continues at coordinate 373,394 of NW_020872045.1, forward strand.
GTTGTTGTGAAGGACACAGCTCCTAGAATACTATCCCCAGTGATGCAGACATCCTTCACCACACCTGAGAAAAAGACTCCTGAGTTGCAAGCCAAGAAAGTCCTAGAGATAACTCCTAAAAAAGCAATCCCTGAATCTCCAGGGAAGAACATTACCCAGGACCCCATGAAACTACTCTCTCCAAAACCTGAGTCTTTGGAGGATGATGTATATGAATTCAAAGAGCCAGAGCCTTTTGATTTTGGGGAAATTCGTGCTAGGAAAGACACACGAACGAAGGCAAGCATGGGGGCCTTAGCATCAGATGAAGCTGAGGCAGATACCAAGGTCAAGAAGAAGGGTCGACCAAGAAAGGATGCGAAGGAAGGAGAGGGTGACAAGACAGAGTCTGACAGTGATACTGCCCCAAGCCCTCAAAAGAGAATAATGCTTCCCAGGGAGGCCAGAGAATCACCTGTCAAGTGGCCAATTAGTGATGTAAAGGAGGTGGCTCCCCAGCCAGAAGTCAGTACAACACCTGAGAAAAAAGAAGCAGTTGCAGTAACCACTATTATTTCCCCTGTTCGTAAGGTCTTGATCAAGAGAGAGACACCAGTCAAGAGTGAACAGGCCACAATTCAGCCTACAGAGGTCAAGGTGAGTAAGCAAGAATCACCAAAGTGTCCATCACCAAAGCAGAATCAGCAGGAAATCCCTGCACCAAGTTTGCCAATGAAAGAACCAGTAAGAATCAATGTCACACAAATAAAAGCCAAGCCTGTGAATGCCAGCGACAGAGGCATAGCTATCCCCAAGCCAAGTGGACCTACATCTCACTTACTTGCTCAAGCTGTTATGCCTGTAATTGAATCTAAAGCTCTTGCTAAGCCTGTTCCTAAGCCAACATTTGACGCCAAAGTGGACAAACCTCCACCTGTTAAGAGTGAAGACAAAGTAGAGGCCAAGGTTATTCCTTTTTCCCAGAGACAGCAACATATATTCCCACATCTCCTGAACAGGCCAGAGACCAGTGATAAGGCAAAGGATGTTCCACAACGAATTACAGCTTCTGCCATCCAGTCACCACCAAGGGATTCTACACCAGTGCTGGAATCCACATCTTTAAGCCAGAGTGGGTCAGATGTGGAGAGAATCAAGAGGGAATCCTCAGTGGAAGAGACCATAGAAGCAGTCATCAAGCGAGCCCGACAAGACAAGCCAGAGTCAAAGGAAGATGATGATAAGTCGGAAGGGAAGGCAAGTCCAGACAAGAAACGTAGGACATCAGGGAGAGGAAAGAAGGTTTTGAGCCGTGAGTTCCTCCCAGACACGTCAGAGGAATCAGACTCCGACGGTAGGCTGTCCAGACCTGAGACAGAGAGAAGGACACGAAGACCCAGACTGGTTGTAGATGGAGAGCATGCCATGATCAAGCGGGCACAGAGACTGGTGTCTGATACAGAAAAGAAAAGTGGCCGGAGAAGAGAAGCGGAAGCATGTGATGATGATGATGATGAGGGGGATGATGAGGGAGATGATGAGGAAGAGGATGAGGATGATGAGGAAGAGGATGAGGATGAAGAAACAGAAAAAGGAATAATCCCACCACCTGGAAGCCTAAGTAAAGTGAAACTCTCAAGAAGACTGGATGCTGAAGACCAGAAGGAAGGGGAAGAGGCAGAGGTGGAAGGTATCCGCCACATCAGGAAGAAACCACGTGCCTCGGCATCAGCTACACCCAAAAGGTATGAGGAAGAGGGCCTGGGTGACCTCCTCTGTGAGGAAACTATCCCACCTGGTAGTCCCATGACCCATGATGCCATTACAGCAGAGGCTGAACTGCCCCAGCGGCCAGACATGAAGCATGAGATGCCTTTTGCCAGTGTACCCACTGGAAGCAGCTTTGGGAAGAGAGGGCCTGTGCAACCAGGGGGACCACAGCCACCTTCAAATCCAACACAGCCTCATGTGGCACAGTCACAGCCCTCCCCACAGCATCAGCAGATGCATCAGTTGCCCAAACAGCCACAGCCTCAACTTCCCCCACAGCAGAAGCATCAGATCTTAGTTCCTCAGCAGAAAATACAACTTCCCAAAACAGTACAACAGCAGCAGCAACAGCAACAACAACAGCAACAGCAGCAGCAACAGCAGCAGCAACAGCAGCAACAGCAACAACAAAAGCATGAGCAACTGCACCATAAGCAGCAGCAGCCACAACAGCAGCAGCAGCAACAGCAACAGCAACAGCCAAAGCAGCAACAGCAGCAGCAACAGCCAAAGCAGCAACAGCAGCAGCAACCACAGCAACAGCCACAGCAGCCATCCCCATCACAGCCACATCCGCATCATCAGCCACATCTTCATGCGCATCATCATCATCCATCTCAGTCTCAACTTCAGTCTCAATCTCAACCTCAGGCTCAACCTCAGGCTCTTGCTCTTCCTCTCCCACAACTCCATCAGCAGCAGCAACAGCAGCAGCAACAACAGCAACTGCATCACCATCAGCCACAACAGCAACATAAACCACAACAACCAAAGCAGCAGCAGTTGCACCCACAGCAAAGAACACTACAACAACAGCAGT
>NW_020872045.1:383308-393308 GCF_003789085.1 Penaeus vannamei
TTTACTTTAGTGAATAAAGTACAGTCCAGCAAAGGTATTTTATAAATAAAACCCAATATCCAAATCTTACTTACTAAACCCCCCTACATTTCTATCATTCATACAAAGAAAAAAAATACATAAAAACTTTATTCTGCAATCTAATCTTAAAAATATACAAACCTCCTTTCTGGTATCTTGAATTCAGTTTTCAACTTCTCTGCTTCTTTAATTTGTCCATCGATTAACAGCTGATGCAGAGTATCATAGAGGGATTTGTTAACGTAAGGCTTATGCTGACCATCTTCTAGTCTCACCTATGGAAATAGGATATAGAGATGTTACATTGCTGGTTTGATGACCTGTGATAAGACTGTTCTCATCTTAAAAGAAAATCATACCACTCTCTAAAATTAAACTCATAAGTATGACAAAACCATTAAGAAATGGAATAGCAGAAAACACATGAATTTCACTTGCATGCTCATACCTTTAAAGTTTTGCTAGGGAATAAGTCTTAGCAAAATATAAACACAAAATACAGAAAATGTATACAGAGACTGAATCATCTTTTCTTTTACTCAATAATATACTAATAGGATCATATGTGACCCCACTCTCACTAGTCATACATTTCACATGAGAGCCACTTATGGAGACTAATTGTAAATACATCTCTCACACTCTTGACTGCACTTACACAGAGGACTGAATCAGATCCCATAATTCCCCCAGTCTCATCCCCAAACACCCCCTGACTTTGCAAAGAAGAAAAAGAAATGATACCAGAGTCATACTAATAACTACATCATTGAAAATAACATGTATAAAATAAATAAATAGATATACAAATAACACAACTCACCTGCCATTTGACCAGCTTCACTTGTTCCTCCGTCATCTGACACGCAGATTCATTCTTTGCTTTCCTGAAGAGCTCTGCTGCACCTTGCAGGGAGGCTTGTCTTGTATCTGTTCTCTGTAAGTACATACAGATAATTAGTGACTAATTCAACAGAGTCTGAAGTCCAAGTTTAAGTTTAAGCTTAAGTTTAAATTTAAGTTGTTGTTTTCTCTGTCAAAATTCTTGTAGTTGAATGACATTGCCTTTTTCTTTCATTCTTTTTCTTTGAGACTAATGCTAGTATCATTAACTTTCCTAGAACCTGTTCTTGCAGGTCCATCCTTCTGATCTGTCTTTAAAAAAAACAACAGCAACAAAAAGACAATCATTTATCTATACCATATCCTGAGTAGTAAAACACACAACACACACAACACACACATAAGAAACTAAATTTAAAAAAAATAAACAGTGAGCCATGATGTACAAAAAAAACACTTACATTGGACATGTAAGCTTCTTTAATTCTAAGCAGAGCTTGCCCGTGGAAGTCATCCTCCTGTACCAAAATATCACGCAGCTGCTCCATGTCCAGCTCCCGACAGCTGCGGATGTGGAGCGATTGGGCCACAGGGAAATTCCGGATGAACATCTGAGAATAAGATGTACAAAAATATAGAAATGAACAAGTGATAAGGGTAATGAAATAATTACTATAATAAATGGGAAAACAATAACAATGATAATCAAATAATAAAGATAATATATATAATTTCTAACATTCCTATAATAATAATGCTAGCAATAAAATAGAAATTCAAGACATATGTCCTTCACTTCTAAAATAAACATAATTAAATGAAATGAAATAAAACAAATAACTATTTGCATACCTCTTTTATAACTATTTAAATATTAACAATCAAAAGTCACAATTCAATCATCCATAGATTTTCATTTCAATTATTCATAAATTGAACATGAAAAACAAATAATTGCAAGTACATCCTGAAGTTTAAAATCACATCACTTTAAATACAATGAAAAACAATACAAACTTCCAACAGTCTAACACATTTTTTCATGCAGTAAAAAAAGGAAAAAAAAACATTAGAAGAAAAGATTGAAAGAACATGACACTCACCAAGAAATCACCAGATGAGAGTTTCTGACGCAGGTGATGGAGCACAGTATAAATAAGGTCAGTATCTCCGCTTTGCAGGGCTCGTCTCAGCGCAGTCTGGTCTTCACCCAGTCTCATCAGCACCAAAACCTGTTCCTTTGCTCTGCACTCATACTCAATCAACTGAAACAAAGAATAAATAAAAATAAATATTGCATTAATACTCAGATTAAAATATGAATAAATCTTGGACATAAGCCCATTGATCTGAAAGTTTATAAATCAACAGTAAACACTTAATAAACTATTATCTGAAATCATTCATTAGTCAGCATAAGAATTATCAGTTAAAGTAAAGCAACTGTCTTCTTTATAAGACCCTCATAAAAATACAGTATCTAACTTCCTATCATTCTATTCACTTTTCATACCTTTATAGCAAGTTGCTTCCTGCCTGCTTGGTCTGCTCGATTAGCGATGTCAGTGTACGATATCCCTGGCGTATAGCCCAATTTACTATTTATCTCTTTTGCTATCTGCTCATCGCTTTTCTGTGATGGCTGTAATACCTGCAAAACATGGTATTTATAGTTAATATTTTTGTTTAGGTTCATGGATACCTGAATAATTGATATTATGAAAAGCTATTAAAACAGTTATCAGCACAAATTATTATATAAATGGGTTTGGACAAATTTGCAGAGGCATGGAGGGAAAAGTAATAATGATAATAAAAAAGAAGTGGGTAATAAAGATATGTACACACTGAGATAAAAAGACACTGACACAAACACACACTTTAATACCTACACATGCTGACAAGTACACACAAAGCTACTTACTTTATAGCAAGCCCAGTGTGCCAGTATGCGAGAGGCACCATCAGACTCTGGCATCTTGAGAAATGAAGCAATCTGAAGGGCTAGGGGGAAGAATCTTCGAAACACCAACCGGTCCAATAACACAGGAAGGGTAAGGTGTTCTAGCTGGTTCCAAGTGAGGGGTAAACCTATTGTTTGGAGAAAAAAAATGGTGATAGTTACACAATTATTTGCACTATTACTTAACAAGAAAAAGTTAATTATATTCTATTACTAAGAAGGTGACAGCAATGCATATTCATACTCTCCTTTTAAGAATGCTCAGGTCACTTGATATTCCAGCATGAAATTTGATTTCATATTATTTGGCTTGTAAACACTATCTTTTAAAACTTACCTACTCTGTAATCCTACTGCATAAGACTCGGAGTGTAAAAATTGCCTTTTTACATGGGTCTGGGTTAATCTCTGGCAAGAAGCTTTTTCCAAACAATGCAGCCTGTAGGTGAAAAATTTTGTTTTTAATCTTAAAAAACATACATTTTAAGACCCAAGAAAAGATTATTCGCAGCAAGAAAGAGAAAAAAATCAACAAAAATTAACTACATATGGCTCTACTAAGATTTTATTACACTGTCTTCAAAGCATCAACATCTTTCATTCTCAGAAAAAATACAAGAAAAAGCATCCTAGAATTCTTACTCGAAGCAGCATTTTCTGAGTCTGTGGTCGGTACTCATGTTGCGCTGCTTGTAAACAGTGGTTAACTGCCTCCTCCAGAGTGTCCTTAATCATTGCAAGACAGTCATTGGCTCTTGTGCTCCTCTCCTATAGGAAAGAAGCATCAGATATTCTCTTTAATACACCTGAATGGAAAATTTGGATGACACAATCTAAATCCACTTTCTATTATGGAAATATTTGCAAAAAAGGTAATTAGTTCTCAAGCTTCTGAGCTTCAAAAACTTTACAGTACTTTTACACATAAGGCTAAAAGATGCTGTAGCTATCAATACCTGGAAACCTTTGGCTGCTTCAAGGAGGAGAGCCCCAGGAGCCATAGAGCCAATGCCTAAGGTCTCTGTCACAACCAATGGCACCTGAAATAAAATCACTGGTATTCAGCCATTTTTGCCACAAGCAACAAATGTAGCAGCAAAACATAATAAAATAAATCTCCATTTTTGCAGAATTTTGTCATAAGTTTTGTCCAAGCCTACCTTCTGTAGAAGATCATGAGCAGTACTTCCTAACACTCTCACACCATCTGGTTCCTGCACTAGATGTGATGTAGAATCTAAGTAGTAGCTCGTGGCATCACCATTAACGCTGACTACTTCTAGCGTCATGTCCCATAGTAGCACCACAGCCCCTGTACCACACCTGGTCAAGAAGTATGGACTCTATACTTTTCTTTAAGGGAAGTTAAATACATAAATGACTCTGTATTTACATACACATTCTTATCCTACAAGCATTATAAAATATGTCACCATCTTCTTCATGCAAATAAAAGTAATATCGGAAGGAAGCATTTTCATTAAATTCAGACACAAAGAACCTCATCCATTAGAAGAAAATACACCAAATAATATTCACTACAAAAACAGCATAAGTAAAATCAGTACTGGAATGAGGATACTCCAACTATCTCCTCACTACTCTATCCTGTTACCTCAAATGCTGAACTTACCACGCAATCTGCTTTGGCTTCACTTGGCTTTTCACATCGTATTCACAGTATTTGATGCGGATGTCGGACGAGCCAATCCAGAGCTTGCCGGTGTCAGACAGCAGAGCCACATGACGAGAGTTATTGGAAACTGCCATCTCCACAATGCATCCTCCGGGCTCATTCCATTCTGGGTACTGGTGAGAGAGGGGAAAAATACACAAAAATTTGATTCTTTCTATCAGTTCAAATTGTTTATGAAAAAAAAAATTGTCAGCTAGTAAATCATCTTCTATGTTTCAAATCTATATTCTATACCTAATGGTGCAGGCTGGAATTTACTGACATATCCCTGAAGTGAAAGAAAGAAAGGGAGGAACAAAAAAAAAAAAAAAGGGGAAAAAAATAAATAAATAAATACATAAATGAATACATAAATAAAGAGAAAAGTTATGAAACAAAAACACTAAAAATCAGGAAAGATAAAACCATACAACCTGAATGCATCATCAAATGACATAAAAGTAAGAAAATTAACTGAAGAGAAAATTACCAAAGCCTGAGGTCTCTGATCCAGATGATTGAGGAGAAGCAAATTGTTTCCTTGGCTGACTAAGACGTTTGTGTGTCTTTCTTCACGAATCACACACCAGCACTCCACCACACCACCTTAAACAGATATAAGGTACAACATTATTAAGATGTTTACTTTACTGCATTACAAGTCTAATCATCAAACAATAAATCTCTGGAGAGAGATTCATGTTCTTTCAAATTTTCCATTTAAAAAAAATATATATAAATAATTTAATTTCCATAGATATAAACATTCAAAAAAACATACCAATATATAAAAAACAAACACTCACTGGGAATATCCGGATACTTCCTGGTGCGAGGCTCATAAATGTTGCTAACCATAAATACGCGGTTTGACTTGCTCAGCACAGCCACTCCTGTTTCTCGGTGGCTGGTGAAAACTTGAGCACTCTGAACCTGAGTATCTTTGACTTCCTGGAAAGAAATTCATCCTTTAGTCCTCTATCATTATTCATCATAATTCCAGGAAACACCCTTACTATACAGCTCCAGGGAATTTCCAAACAAGACCCACATTCACTGCAACTCCTGAGAACCTCAAGACAGAATATCATACCACACCTGTTGAACTCTGTAATGCAAATCACAGTAACTTTAGCTCTCCTTTCCACAAAATAACCACTTTATATTCACTATACATAATGCTATTTCAGCATAAAGAATGCTTTAATATATATGCCTAAATCCAGTAAATCTAAACCTAGAAAGGTGAAATCAGTATGTCTGTATAATCAAAATTAAATTTTACTATACAATCTTATTTCATTCATCCTTATTATAAAAAAAAAAAAAAAAAAAAATATATATATATATATAATATATAATAATATATATATTAATATATATATAATATTGACAGATTCTTTCATCTAATTCTTGTTCATCCTTGATATGCTATAACTAATTCTAACTCATCACACCTGTCTCATATTGATGGTTTGTTAAAAGTGCAATCAGACACATCAACAAAATCACAAAATAAAATATTCATTTTCTGCCTGTGTTTCCTACTTTGTCCTAAATGAGAAGTTCTCCCATCTTCAAGAGCTATCCATCTCCCACAATCTTACCCATTTGTACCTTACTCATTACACACCTGGCCCATATTGAAGGTGTGCTGGTAAGTGCCAAACATGTCATACAGTGACACAGCGCCATCCTCCTGCACGCACACCAGGTCTTCGCTGCGTGACCAACCAAGGCACAGCAGGTAGCCACTCATCCACTATCATATGAAAAAGATACAAAAAAAATCCTTATCTTGTAATTTAGTTCTATGTGAGATTGAGAAAGAAAATTATTATCCCCTTACTTTATTTCAGTGAGGGATGAGTAGGGTTTTAAAAGTACAATGGCTATACATATATACTTTCCCCAATCAATCAAATATCATAAACACAAGAAATATCTCAAAACTTTAAAGGATACCTCCAACATCAAATAAAAGTTGACATTCACCTTAAAGGATGAAATTTTCCTCCCTGATGAGCTGAAGACGAAAATGATGGGCTTTCCTGACTGCTGTGTTTTGGTAAATTTGGTCTCATCTCGTGTAAGAGCTATGGGACCCCCATAAGATGCTGCGGCAACCATGAAGTCCCCCAGGTTAATCCCCCCTCCCCATTCCATCGTGTAGAGTTCATGTTTTCTGGAATAGTAAGGAGAATAAGATCAATTTTTAAAATAAAATCTCCTTCAACCTAAAATTTACCAAAACCATATATATGTATTATTAAAAATTTATTTTGAGACAACTAATCTTTGTGACTAAAAAAAATTGTGATACACAAATCATATTTCTGTTAAAAGAGAAAACCTGAGGCATTCTCTGCTAAGTGGGGTAAGTAACATTAGCAAATAATCAAAATAATAATGAATGAGCTTAAATGATCAATGCTTGTATCTGGCTGGAATCAAAACAGAAGTGAAGTGAGGTATGGACACAACACCAATACAAAAACAAAAATAACAAAACTACTAAAAACAATAAAATGTGTACTCAGTACACTTAAAGGTACCAAAAGAGTTTACCTTTCAATGAAGAGCACCTGTGTGACAATGAAACTCAGATTTCCATTGCATATGTGCAGTAGGAATCATAGTTATTATACTACATAGAATCTAGTATTTGCCCTAAGACTAACAATTTTTTTAAGTTCATTTCACAAAAAATATGAACAAATTTAGAAACAGTTATCTGATGCTTCTAGTGAGTCAGCAGGACAGAAAAGGCCTTCCCTTCCTTTCTACAGATAGTTTTTCACCACATAAAACATGTGGTGATTGGGTTGGGGTCCCTTGGCTAGGGAAATATGGCACTGAGGTGAGGGGCTGAAGTCAGTGTACCCAGCCATGATAACTAGGATGGGTTTCAGACTCAAAGTCCTCTGGTTAGGTAAGATTTTGGTTCATACAGATATATTTTTAGTAATTTGTGCATTTATAATGAGGTCTGCTCATTCATATATTCACTCACCATCGTATATAGTCTTCCATGGCCAAACATTGCATTTTTTCACTTTCTTTATCATCTATGATATGATTGTTGGCTCATGGTTTTCTGCCAGTTTACCACTAAACTTATACCCATAAGACAGTTTCCCTGGCAGCTTAGCATAAGCTCAAGTACTCACTCTACCATCTTCAAGAATGTTAGCTAGCCTTCATATAACACAATGATGCCATCAAAATCACATGACACTATGCCACTAACAGGTTGGACTCAATAACTGAAGCTTTTCATGACAGATCACAGCAAATTTCAAGGGGATTGGATTGGCTAACTCCAGAAATTGGTTTATTCACAAATAACCAAAATCTATTTTTCAAAAATTACAATCATACGTAATGTAATTGGGGCTAAAGATTAGAGAGACATAAATGACAAATATACATCTTTACCTAAAAAGACACTGGTACAAATTAATAAAATAATTTCTAGTGTGCTAGAAGTGGGCGGTTTCCACTCTACCGGAACTGTCACTATCAGAACCATATTGTAAGACTCAAGGTTTTAATGAACCATTACTTGCGTTAAGCCTAAGGCCAAATTCTCAAAATGTAAGAAGGATATGTAGGGAATATCATACCTGTAAAACACATCGCTGCCAATTTGCGTCCAGTCAGAGATGAATGCCATAGTCAGTGTTGTTTACCACATGGCAAATGTGAGCGATAAGAAAGTCATCATTTCTAATTAATAAATTTCGCAAAAAAATATAATCTCTGGTTATTATGTTAAAAAGCAATTTAATAAAACGGTATTTACTGCTTCAAAATCAAGAGCTGTGTAACTGTAATCTATATTTTGAAAATTCGAGGAATGATTACGTAGCATTACATTTGCCATGAGAGAGCATCAGCTGAGAGCTCACAGTCTCTGCGAGAGTCAATTTGATGTTTACTCCAAGGCAAAAGTAAGTGATAACTACGAGTTCATCCTTGTTGATATTTTGATTTATAGATATACATTTTGAATTAAAGATACATAAAAACGTATCTATTAAACTTTTAGATAGTTTTGTTAAAAATACAATTTACAATAATATTCTGTTGTTAATAACAGAAAGTTAATTACGTTGCATTATACTTGCCAGGATAGATCATCAGCTGAGAGCCTGTAACTCCGCCATATTGACTCAGTTACTGGAGGAGAAGGTTCACTCAAACTAAATTCCAATATGCAGGGCCTCACACTCGCTAGCTTGAAGAAGCACCCCGCTGTAAGTATATTCGAATGTATATTGTGTGTGTAGTTTGTGGTAATATGAGTCGATAGAGGTTGGTATTGGATCTTAAATGGATTCGATAAAGGACTAGCAGAAACATGCCGGGTATGGTGTACGTGCAGGCAATGACGCAATGTTGATTTTGTAGTTGGTTAAGCATCTTGAGGCTCTGTAGTCGATTTAAACCTAGTTTTGCCTCATATTATGCAGCATATTTATATTTAAAGTATTAATTCGCAGAAAATTTGGAATTTTTTCTGTATGTATATATAGCGCTGTCCATAGAATGAAGAAATGCAGTACTATAAATAGGTCAGGCACTTTAAATTGATGTGAATTGAGGAAGACAGTGGCAGTGCTACTATTACTATGGCCAATTTTTCCATAGAAATGTTAATTGTGAAAATATATTTTTAAATACACAGATACAAACCTACATTTATTGGTTGATGTCTGATTGTACAGCAGAAAAGCCCCCAATTGGTGTCATGACAAGCGTGGGGAAGCAAACAAGAGAAGACAGGAAAAGATGAGGTTATTTATACCATAAATAACAATTGTTACTTCCCAGACAAGATTTATCAGATTTATTCCTATGTGACGAGAACGACTGATGATCATTTCCGTAGCAATCACAGCTGACAATCTTGATGTGTTAAATCCTGTTAGTAGGGGAGGTTATGAAGTATATCAAGGAAGTTATGGGGTAAAACAGCTGAAATAAGGATAGATAACAGAAATGTGGAAAACTAGCACAAAAAGGGCCTAAATCGGCCAATAAAATTATATGGACATGTCCTGCGTCGTTGAAAGTCTATGACCGATACGCCAACTTTTAAAAATATATAGGAATCTAACCCACCTTTTGGTAAATTCTGCAGGAATTCACACCACCCAATAGGTCCTGACTAATAAAGTAGCCTAATTCCATGTCACAAAACTTATTCAAGAATGTAAGTTGCTGTGACTAGGCATGCCCTTCAGGTACTGTCCGAGGGCCAGATTGCAGAGTTTGGTCTGCATGGGGAACGCGTTTCCCATGCTCAAAAGTTATTTGGTCAAATTCTGTCCGCGCAAATGTAGTTCTCAGATAACTTTCTGTCCATGATTAGTTCTCATTTAAATAATTTTTTTTTTTTACCTTTCTGCGTACTTGTTTCATCATCCGTCTGCAGATTACCTCTGCACAGATAACAATAGTTTCATATGATTAACCTGTTCGTTCTTCGTTTA
>NW_020872045.1:398308-399740 GCF_003789085.1 Penaeus vannamei
TTCATGAGATTTGATTGGTATGAACAAGGGTTGAGAAACTTCCTGGGAATTCTTCGTTCTTGGTGACCATACAATGATTTCTTTTTTCTTCTGTCTTCCTCATTGCATTTTTTCCTTCCTTTTTTTCCTTCTGGCCTATTTTTCATTCCTTTCTTTTAATCAATAATAAATTGCCACTATTGATGCCTACGTCCCCAATAAGAGTTATTTTATTGTCTCCGAGGCAAAAGTAACAGTGCACAAGATGAATTAACGCCGCCTGGGTTACGTGACCGAGGACATGTGCAAAACCCCAAGCGAACATGTGCTTGTTTGCTTTCACGATCTTGACGGAGACTTTCGTGATGCGTATCAGCTGACATCTCGGTGTATAAATGAGGATGCGCGCGGCGTGATTAAGGCTATAGGGCATGTTATGTTTAGGGAGTATTTTTTTGTTGTTTGTTTGTCATTTTCCAGTGCTTACATAGCATATGATGCCGAACGTGTTGCAGTGTTCTTTATTGAAAGACAGATTAGTTTTTTTTAATAGGATGATTTACTCTGCTTGTACGTTGAGTGTGCACTCACGTGGTCCGCACGGCACGTGAGTGTGCGTGCGTGAGTACGTGCGGGCACGTGAGTGTGTGCGTGTGCGTGAGTACGTGCGGGCAGGTGAATGTGTGCGTGATTGCGGGCACGTGGGTGTACGTGTGCGTGCGTGTGTGTAGGCGTGTGGACACTTGTGTGCACATGCGCGCGCTAACACACACGCACACTTTTATTTGGATAGGACATTGATTGAACTTTTATTGTAGGAAGGTCAGCCAAGCTTCTTGGTAGAGGGGTTAAGTCAAGGTTCTGTCTTTGAGCGATTCGTTTCATGACCGATGGCCTCACTTCCTGGTTTTTCGCTAAATTTCATCAGTATCTGTACTTTTGACATGTCACAGGCTGGGCATGATTGCTCTCACGCTCCTCCAAAAGGCACATTTTTGTGTGGAGCCATTGGTCTGTAGTAGTATGTCACAAATACACACACACACACACACACACACACACACACACCACACACCACCACCACATACTTACACACATGAAACACACACATACTTACACACTGAACACACCACATACTTACACAACCTACTTAACACACATACTTACACACATACATACACACACATACATACACACACATACATACACACACATATACAACACACTACACACACATACCACACATAACACATACACACACACACACATACACACACATACACACAACCCACACACACAACATTTTACACAATGAACACACACACATACTTACACACACATCTTACCACATACTTAACACACATACTTAACACACATACTTACACACATACTTACACACACATACATACACACACATACATACACACATACTACACACACATACACACATACA
>NW_020872045.1:399840-407340 GCF_003789085.1 Penaeus vannamei
CGTAAGAGAGAGGTGAGAGAGAAGGAGACGAGAGACGGAGGTAAGGACAGAGGAAGATGAGCAGCCAGTGAGGATTGTAAGGAGTGGGAGAGGGCGACGAAGAGAGATACGAGGAGAAGGAAGAGAGAGCAGAGAATGAAGAGGAGAGACGAGAGACTTTTCTTCCGCTACTTTGACCGGACCGGCGCGACCACCGGCGGTCGGGTTCTTGAGAGCATATTCCTACCGGTTTTATTAGGAACAAAAAAACATCTTCAAAGGTATGAGGGGAGATGAGAGAGAGAGAGAGAGAGAGAGAGAGAGAGACGGAGAGGAGAGAGAGAGCAGAGAGAAATGAGAGAGAGAGAGAGAAAAACACGAGGAACGAAGATAAGTCTCGGTTGGATGGACAAATCGAGAGGACCAGTTATACTTGAGAGACGCAGTGTTGTGTAGAGTATAGTCGTGTAGTCTGTGACTTGAGGTCGAAAGGTTACTTGTCCTTCCGTCGCAATCATAAAGCACCCACACTTCAAGTGACGCAACTCTGTTTTTTATGACATGAACGCATTTAGTTACGTCGCTTTCATTTGAAAATTAAATAATATTGAAATTTGATTTTAGAAATCACCATATGAAAATGTTCGTTCTTGAAAAGGAAACCAAACTCAGTGTTATATCATGAATCGAAAAGTCGTATTCCCATCGATTCGAACGTCACCAAAGCGTTAGAATCGGATCGGTTTTCTGGAAATTTATCGTTATTTCCGTTGTTTTTTTTGTAGTTTCCTTCAGAGAGGAAAATAGTTTCTGGTAAATTTTTTGTGTCCTACCTGTATGGTAACCCTAAATATAGATTAGGTATTTAATAGACTGGCTGATAGGTAGAATAGGCTAGCCAGAGATAGGTTTATTAGTAAAATTAAGATATATATACAGAGAGAATTAGAATAATACTTATGTATAGCGATAGATATAATAGATATACATTATTATTTACAGAGAGACAAATTAATATATTAAATATAATTTATAAATATATATATAAATATATAATATATTACATAGAGATAGATTATGTGGATTAATTAATATAACAGAGAATAGATATTAACAAGATATATATACAGAGAGATAGATTAATTGATTATATAATACAGATAGATTAGATTGATAATATATATACTGAGATATACCTTAATAGATACAAGGGATAGATAGCATAAATATTGTTATGCAATACAGATAATTACAGGTCTTTCTGCATTCTACTGCACAAACAATTTGGTAGGGGGATAAGTAAGTGTGGTATCACCGGTTAATTTAGTGCCGCTAATATGACGTACGGTTTACAGTACTATCATAACATGCTTGCATTCTCGCTTGTGTCACTGTGCATGTGCTTGCATAATCAAACCCCAATTCAAAATTTCTCACTAGATTAGCGTCTACATCTGTTGTCATATGACTGCTATAAGGGCAATGCTGCTTTTGCGTTTTTAGTATCACCAATCTATCTTAATTATCAGTATATTATTCTTAAAAAAAAAAACCCACTGAAACCGATTTTAACCTACCTAACCAGTATTTCTGATACCAGTTTATATACTGCATGTTCAACGTGACAGCACCATTAAAAGCACATGGTTAAGGTTTGCGTCAACAGTGATAAAGCAGGAGGATTCTCTGACGGGGTTACGTGGCAATTGCTTTCGGCTGAACACTTCTCAGAAAAAAACGCTTTTTATACTTTGTCACTAACAAATATCCCCAAATTTTTGTTTGCATATATATATATTATATATATAATAATAGTATATATATACTATATATAGTATATAATATATATATATATATATAAACATTAACATAGTATTATGTATACCTGTCAATTATGTTTCTATCTGTATTCCATCTATATTTGTTATCTATATATTTATTTCACACATGTATATATAAACATTAACATAGTATATATGTATACCTGTCAATTTATGTTTCTATATTATCTCTATATAAGAAAAATATAATATTAGATTACATATATAATATTTTAAAAGTTTCTTTATGGTATTACTGGCCTATCTAAAATTAAACTTTTGGATCATGAATTATTTGCATCATATCATCTACACACATGATGTGTGGGTCTGGGAAAAGATGGCAGCTTTCAAAAGCGAATAGAGTGAAAAGGGCAAGGGACAAAGAGCCTCCTTAAGGGATGTCACTGAATAGGGAGATGGATGGCCCCGAAGGATAGCTGATGTCTAATGTCAAGGATAATACATAGAAATAGGATCTCTGAATGTTTATTTATTTATTTTATCAAGATTTTTACATGGCAATCCAAGAATGAGAATATGAGGGCGTGAGCATCGAAAACTATTTTCAGACCATATATACAGTGTATCAGATAACAATCTTCAACTGATATAACATCCCAGATTTAGAAAGAACAACAAAATGCAGACTCTGACTCAAAATTATTAATTACATGACCCAGACAATATCCTCCGGTTATCTCTTCTATACTTAAAGCTCTTGACTGCTGACAGGATTTTAAACGGTGGAATTATCGTCTAGCTCAAGTATTTCTTACCTACAGTTGACTTGACAGCACTGTCGATTATATAATGGAGTGAGATTGACATATTCTCTGATCAACAAGTCATTTAATCTCTATTGGTGCCGGCTTCATCCTCGTTTCTGGGACTGATGTCATTCGTGATTTTTTTTTTTTATGTTTGTTATTCTTTACTTTTCTCCTCATCAAAACAAAACAAAAAGTTCAAAACCAACAGTGGCATTTTCACTCAGGTCACATATAGTATAAGATTTATAAGATCGGTTAAATTTTTTTCTTTATACATTTATTTTTATTAAGCTCAGAAAAAAATCGTTAATCTTTAGCTAAATCAATCTAGAAAACAAAAACTTTCAATATAATACCCCTAATCTATCTATATCAACAAATAACAAACAATGAACGAACTACAATGATTAGAGATCTGACACATAACCAGACATTAATTAGTGACATCAACTTAATGTTTTAAGTAGATACCACTAACTGAGTGGGATAACACGGCCAGGACCAGTTCACTGTGTCAGTGATCGACGCAGTTCCATACAGGGAGAGCGTCTGACGTGGCTATCTACTGTTAGGTCACACTTCCTGTTCAGATAATGTCTTTTTTCTTTATTTGCGATGTTCCTTTTCATTCACTTAGGTTTTAGGTAGGTAAATAGGAGTTGAATTATATTTGTCACAACGGGGGGACTTTTTTTTCGTATCCATAAATCTAGTTTAAAAAATGAATAGAAAATGTAATGGGGGAAAAATATCATTGTTTTTTTTTTTTTTTTTTTTTTTTTTTTTTTTTTTTTTTTTTTGAGACAATTTATAGGGTATCATGCTTTACTTATATCCCTTCGTATAGTACACGATTTTATGGGAATTTCTTTACAAAAACAGTTTGAATAATGTCAGTTACGTATGATGCGGAGGGGCATAATTCTCAATATGAAGTAATAATAAAATAAACTGTATTTCCCATGGGTTAGGCATATATAACCTCATGTCAATAGAGTGAAGCCTTTTACAACTTGTTAAGTGTATGGCGCCCCTTCCTTTTCACTGTGCAAATCTAGAGGGTCACTCAGGGCCAGGGACAGTATAATACCAAGGTCATCCTGCACATACGTACTTTAACCCCGGGAAGTTGTTGACGGCGCTACTGATGACTTCCTGGCGGTCTTCTTCCGTTTTCTGTTGCCTTTTAGACGGGAGGTTAAATGGCTGAAATTTTGCGCACTTTTATGTTGTTGTTTTTTCTGACTTTTTCTTCGATATTCTCTCTCATTTTCTCATCTGTCGATTTACTATGTTCTTCTGTTTCTCTCGTTAGCGTCCGTTTCAATTGTTTTCTTCATTTTCTTAATGTGTTTGTCTCTCATTTCCTTCCTGTCCATTTGTTTCCTTCTCAAGTTTCCTCTTGTGTCTGGTTTCCTTTCTGCTCTTCTACTCCTTTGTTTCCTGCTTTAGCTACCCTCCTTCCTTCCTGAGTGTGTGTTTTCCATTTCGTTTTCCTCCTGCCCCATATCCTTCCTGTCCTTCTGTCTCCCTCGTTTTTCTTTTCTCTTTGTTTTTCTTGGTTTTAAATTTGTCTTCTTTTCTAATGTTTTTTATGTCTCTTGATGTACTTCCACTTGTATTGTCTACACCATTTCATTTGTCTTGAAACGGCGAGCTGCAAAATTAGTATGTGCTAGGCCAGTGGAAACAGTGATACTTGTTTATCATATTTTTCGACTTTTGGCAACGGAAAAGAGGTCTTGAGAATCAATGTTTTTTTCAATATTTTGTAGACTTTCTTTGTCTTGTGGAAGCAAATTCTAAGATTGTAATAATTAACAGATGTATCAGAGTAATCGGATGACTTGGAGATTTTAAGTGTTCAGTCTGCTTCGCATTCGTTGCCATTGTAGTAACACTGTTAATAGGGAATAGTTATTCGAGTGACCTGTGCAATAAATGTATTCTGTGTAAACTGTTTACTGTAGAAATGTATGATTTGGGAATATTTTTCAGCTCGTAAATTTACGAATATTGTCAAAGGGGTAAGTCAATGGGGTCTTTCACAATCAAACATATGGTTATCAACCTTGCAGGCCATTTTTACCTCGAGGTCTTGACAAGGGGGGGGGGGGGGAGAAACAACTCTGGGTCAGAACCACACGCTAATTCTAGCCTCGAAGAATGCACTTTTGGCTCCGCATTACACGTGTTCAGCAGCTCTGATATAGAGCCTAAAAAGACGTGCTAATATATGCATTGAAACACTCACATATACATATATCTTCTCTATTTATTTATATATTCATTCATTTCGTTATATCTATTTACCCATTTATTCATTTATCTATTTCTTTATTTTTTCTACTTCCTTATTTATCTATTTATATCTATTTGTATCATCGCACACACACAAACCTACAGGGCCAATTCTAAAAATAAGCAAAAGCGAGCAGACACACAAGCATATGTAAAGCATTATAACACTCTCGTCTGCCTGTCTCGCCTTGCCTATCTCCGCTTGCAGGCAAAGTTGCTACTTCTAGTCTGCCAGTCATCAATTTACCGCCCACGAGGATGACTTTCAGAAGCTCGGATGACCTTGAGAGCTGACTATTTTCACCGACTATCAAACCGGAAGTGCCTATCTTGTGCCTCGCGGGCGGGGTCGAGCTCAGATAAGTGACCTCTAGGCGATAAGGTCAGACGGTTCGGGTGGCATGTGTTTGTGTCCGTTAAATGGCGGCGGGATTTAACCTTCGCGGGGTCTAGAAAACGGGAAGAGACACAGAAAACGGAATAATAACTGGAAGAGATTCGGAAAGGGATGAATTTGAGGAGAGAGACGAACGGTTGAAAAATAGATAAAAATAATTGGAACTACTAAATAACTAATAGGAAGTTATTTTGAAAATAGATAGTAATAGGGAAAAAAAATGGCAGGAAGAGACAGAAACTAATGAATAACAAGAAGAGATTTAGAAATTGAACAATAACATAAGATTTTGAAAAAAAACATAAATAACAGGAGACAGGAAGGCAGAAAAAAATTGAATTACATATAGGGAGAAACTTGAAAACTGGATGATATTAGAAAGAGAATTAGAGTTTGAGAAACAAAAAGAGACGAACAGCAGAAAGACAAATGAATTACACGAGGAGACACGGAAGGTGATAAGTAAAAATAACATAAAAATAAATAGGAAGATAGATACTGATGAATAACAAGGAAAGGTTTAGAGAATAATGATAATAGGAAGATATTAAAAAAAAAACTGATGAATGAAAGAGACGAAAAACAAAAGAAAAACAATAACACGTGAAAACGGGGGAAATGAAAGGTAATGAGCGACAAAAGAATAACTGGAACTTTAAAAGAAAAAAAAATGAATAACAAGATGTAAAAGAATTAAACACAGAGTAATGATAATGATGATCATAATACTAATATCATTATCATTGTTGCTATTATTATCATTTTCATTATCATTATGATTATTATTGTTATTATTGTTATCATCATTATTACTATCATTATTATTATTATCATTATTATTATCATTATCATCATCATTATTCTTATTCTTATTCTTATTCTTATTATAATTATTATTATTATTATCATTATTACTATTATTATCATTATTATTATCATTATTGTTATCATCATTATTATTATTATTATCACTATCATTATCATCAATATCGCAATTAATTATGAGAAAATAAGTTGACAAAATAAACAACAAAAAATCGAATCATCATCATTACAATTACGTTGGTTTATGGAGAAGAACAAACAAACAAACAAACAAACACAAAAGCAAGCACACAGGCAACTAGAGAGAAGCTTATCAGTTGCAAAATAATAGTCAGGGACACAGCATGCTCTCGCTGTGATGATGACCCTTGCAACAATGTCAACGATCGCAGACAAGGAGAAATGTGTTTGCAATGAGGATAATAATAGAATGTTTGTGTTTGTGTTTTTGCGTGTGTGTGTTAGAGAGAGAGGGAGAGGAGGAGAGGAGGGGAGGAGAGAGGGGGAGAGGGGGAGGGAGGAAGGGAGGGGAGGGAGGAGAGAGAGAGAGAGAGAGAGAGAGAGAGAGGAGAGAGAGAGAGGAGAGAGAGGAGAGAGAGAGAGAGAGAGAGAGAGAGAGAGAGAGAGAGAGAGAGAGAGAGAGAGAGAGAGAGAGAGAGGAGAGAGAGAGAGAGAGAGAGAGAGAGAGAGAGAGAGAGAGAGAGAGAGAAGAGAGAGAGAAGAAGAGAGAGACAGAGAGAAGGAAGGAACAAAGAGAGAGAGAGACAAAGGAAAACGAAGAAAAGAGTCAGGATGAGATAGGAAGGAACAAAGAGAGAGCGAGAGGCAAAGGAAGACGGAGAGAGGATGAGAAACAAAGGAACAAAAGGAGATAGTGTCTGTGTGCGCCCCAATGTGTGTTAGGATTCTCCTACTCCTCTTGTTATCAATGATGTCATTAAGAGCAACAATCGATTATGAAAAAAAATCACGATGACGTTCATAACAATATCATCATCGTCATTTGTGAGGCAACAGATTCAGCTCTGTATATATTTTTATACGTCCTTCTCCCTTGCTATTTCCAAGGATGATATTGGCTTATGACAATATGACTCGACTGAGCACTTCCGTTTAAAGACAATGTTGTTTATTTCTTTTTTTCATTGTGTGTATCTATTTGCCTTTATCTATCACTTGAAATTCAATACTTTATTGTTTATTTAAAGATTAGATGAAATCCAAGACTAATTCATAATAATAGTGATAATCATAATAATAATTATAATAATCATAATAATAATAATTATACAATAATATAATAATTATTATACAATAATAACAATAGTAATGATAATAATAATAATAAGACTGTTGATAGTGATGATAATAGTAATAACAATAACAATAATAATAATAATAATAA
>NW_020872045.1:437340-447340 GCF_003789085.1 Penaeus vannamei
AATAAGACATAAATAAAGCCGACGGGTTTAATTAAGACAACGCGCGCGGGGGGAGGGGGAAGGGGGAAGGGGAAGGGGAAGGGGGAAGGGGAGGGGAGGGAGGGGGGAGGGAGGGAGGGAGGAGGGAGGGAACGCAGACGGCGACTCGGGAGATACAGGAACTGGGGCCGTGACAGGCAGGAAAGGTATGTTTCTCGCCGCAGGTCAGGAGTGCCCAGGGCTGCACCTGCCGTTCCTCTAGATTAGTGAGGGAGAAAGATGGCGCTGATATAGTCTCTCTCTCTCTCTCTCTGTCTCTGTCTCTGTCTCTGTCTCTCTGTCTCTCTCTCTCTCTCTCTCTCTCTCTCTCTCTCTCTCTCTCTCTCTCTCTCTCTCTCTCTCTCTCTCTCTCTCTCTCTCTCTCTCTCTCTCTCTCTCTGTCTCTGTCTCTCTCTCGCTCTCTGTCTGTTGGTCTGTTTTTCCTATTGCCTTTGTCTGTCTGTCTTTCTTTCTCTTTCTCTTCCTTCTTCTCTCCTTCTCTCTCGCTATTTCTCTTTCTTTTCCTTCTTCCCTCTCTCTCTCTCTCTCTCTCTCTCTCTCTCTCTCTCTCTCTCTCTCTCTCTCTCTCTCTCTCTCTCTCTCTCTCTCTCTCACGAGCTTGCTCTTTAGCTCTCTATCTGTTTTAGTGTGTGTGTGTGTGTGTGTGTGTGTGTGTGTATGTGTGTGCGTGTGAGCGAGTGAGTGTGCGAGTTAGAGAGAGTGTGTGTGCGTGTGCGTGTGAGCGAGTGAGTGTGCGTTTATTAATGTGAGTGTGTGAGTGAGAGTGAGTGAGTGTGTGAGAGTGTGAACGAGTGAGTGAGTGTGCGTTTATTAAAGTGAGTGTGCGTTTATTAAAGTGAGTGTGAGTGAGCGTGTGAGTGAGTGTATGAGAGTGTGAGTGTGAGTGTGAGTATGTGTGTGAGAGTGAGTATGTGTGTGCGTGTGCCTCTCGATCGAACGCCGAATGACCTCGCGTTTGAATGAATATACAGCCGAGTCACTCCTCTACAACCCGGAAACATAAACACTTTCGTTGGGAAGATGAAAAAAAGACACAATGAATTGTTCTTACATAATTAGCGACGTTTCTCTTTATCGTTTAGCTTCTGTATATCTTTCTTTCCTTTTGTTTCGAGCCGAGTAAAAGTCTTGACTTTTTGTGACCGGGGTCTATTAACGTTTAATTATGTTGCATTATTTCCCGGAATAGCAATATATTGTGCACTATAAGACATTAAATCATTTAACAGATTGCAAGAAAAGACACACGAATCTGTTTCACATTGCCGTGTAAAGATTGTTTAAATGACTATATATTTCGTTTAATATTTTTCAAGAACCCATGATCAGAATCCGTGACTTTCCCGAAAGTTATTGGCGATGAAATTACAAGATTCCTCTAACCCGGGAAGGTCGAGGCAAGCACGGAGGGTTTCCCAGCCATTACGGAAGTGACTCCAGACGTCGAGGGTTTGGTGTACTTCCTCCTACAACAACAGTACTGCAGCTGGGACGCCATTGGCTCGTAGGCTTTTCCGTTTCTTTGCGATGGCTTGGGCTTCGACGCGACAGGACGACCATCTTGAAGAGGTTGTTCGTTCCGGTTCTGATCGTATTCGCGTCCTTCTGGATTCGCTCAGGCGTGTAATATAGTCTCTAAAGCGAGTCGTTTTAAGCTTATCTTTTCTCTCGATTCGCGGGCCACGGTCGACGTAAACAAGTAAACAAGAATGTCGCAAAGGGAGGGAGGAGGGGAGGGGGGAGGGAGGGGGAAAACCCACGAGCGGGCGGATGCAGCGGGGACGAGGCGGCAGCGCCCAGCCCCACCGGCGGGCACACTTAAAAGTAGTTGGGGATGGCGAGGACGAGGCAGTGTGAGCTTAGCCGTCGTCAGGACTCGGAGTGTGATTAGCCCGCGTGCGTGTAGTGTGTAGAATACCATGGCTGCCTCTTCCTCTTGTCTCTTCGTCGCCCTCGCCCTCTGCCTCGTCGGGTCGTCGTGGGGGGAGGTGCACGAGATCCCCGTCAGGAGCTGTGATGGTACGGCATTGTGTGTTAATGGTTGTTTCATGGTTGCGTCGTCGTATTCTAAACTCGTTAACGGGCTTGTTTCTGAGCGTCTTCCTATTGTGTCTGTATGTTGATTTAGATTTAGGTTACTATGTGTTAATATAGGATGTTAGGGCTTTGATTTATTATATATTATTATTATCCTGATGCTTTTTGTATTTGAATAATTTCGGTTTATTATTTATTGCTTTTATAGTTCATGAATTATCAGAAATCGAAACGTATTCAAAGTCAGGCTGTACATGAAGAAATAACTAAGACTGTATTACATATTGCATTAGGAACCAGAATGATAATCAGCTCCCCCTAATGACACGGTGGTCCCGTTATCGTAGTACTACCTGTTGTATGAATTTATGAATGGTGTCGTATGGCCGATAGAGGGCTGATATGCTAGTAAATTGATGGTTTAACAGAAGAGAATGTTTGTTTTGAAATATCACTAATAATACCAAGCTTTTGTTAAGGATTATATATATATATATATATATATATATATATATATATATATATATATATACACATATATATACAAGTGTGTGTGTGTGTGTGTGTGTGTGTGTGTGTGTGTGTGTGTGTGTGTGTGTGTGTGTGTGTGTGTGTGTGTGTGTGTGTGTGTTATATACAGAATAGATAGATATAGATATATATTGCACTGGAGATACAAAAAGTTCATGCAAGTCATACAGCGGTATTTATACAGTCAGCTTGAAGGCAATACTTATTTGTTACCATGAAAATGTCCTACACATAATTAGTCAAAATTGCAATAGCTAAGGGGTCTTGCTAGCAGTGTTGAAACACATGTGCTCAATTTCAAGTATTACAAGTATTAAAGTTAGTATATAATGCCTGTTATATTTTCCTACAGAAGAATGTGCGTTTTCTCGCAAATTCGCTACAATGCATATAGAATCTCCAATGCTTTTATTATAGCTAGTTGCATTCGATAGCCTAGAGAATGAGATACAGAGCATATAGAATCTCCAATGAGAAATTTGATTCACCAATAGCATCCGTCTGCATTCGAGAGAGAGAGAGAGAGAGAGAGAGAGAGAGAGAGAGAGAGAGAGAGAGAGAGAGAGAGAGGATATTAAGAGATTGTAAGAGAGAGAGAGAGAGAGAGACCAGTTATTATTCCGTAGCTACAAGTAGTCACACCAGTGTATACAATTACGACTTGTATAATGTACAATCACATACATAATCACTTAATGACTTGACTTTCTCTCTTTTAGTTCTTTAATGACAAGAATAATTTCCTCACAGGAGCCACAGCGCCAAGCAGCCTGAAGATGGAATGCACACAGTATCTCCGTGGGACTTGCATACTCGAGAAAGGGCAAACATACAACCTCACAGCTGAGTTCACGCCAGGTGAGTGAAGACGCGACCTTTTTTGTGAGTGACCTCGTGCTGTGAATTTTTCGGAGTGGGTGTTTTTGGTAGTAGCTGTTATTATTATTATTATTAGTAGTAGTAGTAGTAGTAGTAGTAGTAGTAGTAGTAGTGATGTTATTGTCATTATTGATTGATGTTATTGTTGATATTATTATTATATTATTATTAACTTATTGATGTTATTTGCATTATTGATACATTATTATTATTTTTATTATTATTATTATTGTTATTTTATTTATTATTATGATGATGATTATTTTAGGGGAAAGGGGATTAATCTTTCTCTAATCGTAAATTGTCATTTTATTATGTAAAGTGACACTTGACACTTCTTGGGATGTGAGGGACCTTTCTGTGGGTAGTCTTTGTAATAACAAATTTTCTCTAAGTGGCTTTTGGAAGGCAAAGGACATTCGGAATGTGTTACAGTAGGAATGCAAATTACTTATTTATTTATTTTCTGAAATTGATCTTTGAAATATGAGTGCGATTTCAGAGTGTATTTTCGGAATGTTAGCGGTTTTTGTTTCATATTATGACCTCTCTTTAAGTCAAGTATATCACGTGATTTTAATTCTGTTGACCTCTCTGTGAGTAAAGTATAGCAAGTGATTTTATTTCTGTGCCTGATGCCCGGGATATGAATGATCTTTCCTGTCACTAACCTTCGGATTGTAAATTAGCTTTCTGTTAGTGATAACCATCCTTGTGATTGTGATTGTGAAGTTGGTTGCGTATTGTGACGGTTATGTGGATACATTATTATTTTTAGTGACGTAAATCGTGAATCTTTTGAAAAATTCCGTTACGATGAAGTACTGGGAAGTGTATAAAAGTGTTTTAAATAAGTAATGTATCATAAATCATTTACAAACATTTTTTGAAGTAGCAATATCCAGTTTAATATTCACCTTTAAGATATAAAACCATCAAACGTAACAAAAATAGAAGCAACAAGAGCATCATTGATTAATATAACTACATAGCATCCCTCCCCCCGAAAAAAATAGAGACGACAAGAGGCTCATTAATTAATGCAACACGATCTAAAATAATAATAATAATTAATAATAATATTAAATAATAATAATAAAATAAGTAAATAAAAAATAAATAAATGATTTCAAACATGTCGAGACAAGTACAAGAAATCTTTAATAATCAGAACGAGGACCCGATATTCTCAGAACGAAATTATATGAATAAATCCTCAACTTCCATATGACTATAAGAAAAAAACAAAACCCCACTGTCCGACGACACTACAACAATAATTACAACTATTATTACAACAATACCTCCCTACCCACCAACCCCCCCCCTCAGTAATTCCTACAACCACAGCAAAACAACAAAAGAAAACAACATAAAGCTTAGACATTAATCTCATTACCATCAACAACAGTCACCAACTCTATCACAATCACAACACAAAGAAATGCCATTATCCCCAACCCTGCTTCAATAACTTATGGCATTAATCCCATTTAATTCCATTAATTTGAATAACAAGAAAAAAAAGATAACTTGTTATACCATTATCCTCATAAAACTAAACCCACAAAAGAACTGAAATCCGCAACCCCCTCATTAAATCTCCCCAGACCCCATTATTCTCGTAAGCTAAATGAAAAAGGGACCCATTATCCTAACAAAATAAAAGAACGAAACCCACTCACACCTCATTATTCTCAGTCAAACCCCATCATTTTCCTCATAGACTTCAACCCACCCACACGGACCTCAACCAACCCCTACCATTTTCCTTACAGCTTTCAATCCTCCTACACTTCATTAACCTCAACCAAACCACCATTTTTCTCATATTCACCCCACCCAAACCCATTAACCTCATTACCCTCAACCAACCCCCACCATTTTCCTCACGGCTTTCAACCCACCCAAATCCATTATCCCCATCCAAACCCCAGTTTTCCCTCACAGACTTAACCCCCAACCCACACAAACTCAAAACCTCACCTACCCACCATTTCCCTCACAGACTTACCCCCCCCCCATCCACAAACCTCATTACCCACAACCAACCCACCATTTCCCTCTCAGACTTCACCCAACCCACCCAAACCCATTAAACCTCACCGAACTCCCCACTATTACCCCCACAGACTTCACCCACCCCTACAAACTCACAAAACCTCACCCAATCCCCACTATCCCCCCACAGACTTCACCCCCCCACCCAAACCCATTAAACCTCACCCAGCTCCCACCATTCCCCCCACAGACTTCACCCCCTCCCCCAACCCACCCAAACCCATTAAACCTCACCCAACCCCCACTATTACCCCACAGACTTCACCCCAACCACCCAAACCCATTAAAACCTCACCCAACCCCACAGACTTCACCCCAAAACCCCATTAAACCTCACCCAACCCCCCATTCCCCACAGACTTCACCCCCTCCCCCCACCCACCAAACCCATTAAACCCACCCAACCCCCACTATTACCCCCCATAGACTTCACCCCCTCCCCCAACCCACCCAAACCCATTAAACCCCACCCAACCCCCCACCATTTTCCCCCACAGACCGAAACCTCCGGGAGGTGAAGAGCCACGCAGCCTGGAAGACGTGGGTCGAGATGCCCCTGTACGGGCAGGAGAGCCAAGTCTGCAACGGCGTGTACCTGACCTGCCCTTTGCGCTCAGGTCAGCCAACGAGGTTCTCATACCCGTTCCACGTCCACGAGTTCCTGATGAGGGTGAGAATGGAGTTTTTTTGTGTTTTTTTTTGGTATTTTTGGTATTTTTGGATTATGGTTCTGTTTGTTTGTTTGTTTGTTTTATTGCGTTGTAGTTATTATAGGTTTGTGAGAATGGAGTTTTTTTTTTGGGGGGGGGTATTTTTGGGATTATGTTTTTGTTTGGTTTGTTTGTTTTATGCGTTGTGTTATTATAGGTTTGTTTGTTTTATATGTGTTTTTTTCAGGCATTTCGTTTCTGATTGTGTGATTGATTTCGATGCTTATGTATTTTTATTGTTTTATATGTGTAAAAAAACGCATATGAATAGAAAGAATATAGCTTTATTCTGTAAATCGTATGTACACACACACACACACACACACACACACACACACACACACACACACACACACACACACACACACACACACACACACACACACACACACACACACACACACACACACACACAAACGCAGACATACATAACGCTAAAAATAGACAGATAAAAAAAAAACTTTCCTTTTCCACCGTTATCTCAAAATCTGACAGGTTTTAGGAATAAACGAGATTGAAAAACAACAACAGGACGAAGGAATTAGGCTTAAAGGTCCTCACAAGGTTAACTAGGGACAAGTGAAGTGGTTTTTGTCAGGATAACAAGGGTGATTTGGTAGTAGTTTACACGGCGGCCGATAGAGGGCTCTTGTGTTGCTTGGGAATTCGATGCGGAAATAAGTTAAAATAGAAGAATTTCGGTTTAATAGAGATGTAGGCCTATGATGGCGGGTTTTTGCATGGAGTTTTGAAGGTTGATTAACGTAGGATAGAATTATGGTGATTTTAACGGTTATTAAAGAGATTTAATGGAATAATTAACGGTCCAGGAAGTTTTTCTTAGCAGGTACAGGTTTATGGCGTATTTTATGTGACGTATGCTTGGTTTTGTGTTATCTTCTCTCTTCCTTTCTGACTCCCTGTCTTCTTGTTTTGCTTTGTTTTTTCGTTCCGTTATGACCTCTTCCCGGTGTCTTTTAACGCCATTCTTATATTTTCTTTCTTTGTTCCGTGTTTTTTTCTCCCCTTTTTTACTTTTCGGTTTTTATTACCCGACCCCCCCCCCCCTCTCCCTTCTGCTACATCATCCCTCCTACTTCCTATTTAATCCGTTTTTCTCCCTCCTCCCTCCTTTTCTCACTTCCTCGTTTTTCTTCCTTCCCCCTCTCCTCCTCATTTCTTTCTCCCTCATTTTCTGCCTTGCCTCTCTTTTTCCCCCTCTCCTCTTCATTCCTCATTTCCTCGCCTCTCTTCCTCCTCCTTCCACCTCTCTTTCATTACCCATTTTTCATCTCCCAGCCCCTCACCGTTGACCCCCCCCCCCCACCCCACCTCCACCCCAACCCCTACTCCAACTTAGTCATGGCTCATTCCAATCTCACTCTCGTCCCATACGTACAATCTTACCTTGCCCTCTCCCCCCCCAAATACCCTTGCCCCCTTCCCCCAATACCCTTGTCCATCACTTACCCAAGCCCACGTTTGCCTACCCCAACTATCTACTCGTGTCCCTATACCCGTTCTCATCCCTTCCATTCTAACCTAGTGCCCAACCCCCCCCCCCCAATCTCACTCTCGTGCCCGTCTTCCCCCAATCTCACTCATACCCATTTCTATCTCGCTCTTCCCTCTTCCCTTCTCGAAAATATCTCCTCATTTTTTCCATTATTTTAATTATTTTTCTCTCTACAGCGGCGATACCCCGTCATCTGGCGACTGAGGGACGTGGACAGCGAAGACACAACGCTGTGTTTCGTCTTCAATGTTAAAATCTTGTAAGGAAAACACACAACACAACACCACACACACACACACACAACACAACACACACACACACACACACACACACACACACACACACACACACACACACACACACACACACACACACACACACACACACACACACATACACACACAAACACAGCATAAGAATGTTAACAAAATATAACCGGTGAGGAGAATAGAGCAGTCATTGCGAAGTCAAAGAAAAAGACAGAAAAAAGATAGATACAGCTCACGTTTTCGAGTAAAGAAAGAAGAATAGAGAGAAAACGAAGAAGAAAAATCGGGCATTCAAATACAGAAAGCAGCATAAAGACAAAAAAGTAAACGTCACTCTGCATTGCAACTTTTTTTTGTCGTGTCATTTCGAAATGTGTTTGAATTTAACATGATTAAAGAAACAAGAAACTAAGAAAATGAAAAAATAAATCAAAATAAGAAAATAAATACCGAAAAATGACTGACTAGTCTACGACATAAGATTCAAGCATTGAAGAGAAAAGAAAACAAGAAATGACAATATTGTGAAGACGAGAAGAAAACAAATGCTTCCCAAAACAAAAGACAGAAGCGAAGCGAACGTACAAATCATGCACAACGAACACATATTATTTATTAACCAAACCGGTGAGGAATTTACCGCCAAAGCATGGTATACGCCTGTAATTAAACTTGTATTTAATAAAACTAAAAGATGATTGGTTTGTTTTTATTTGTGACTACTTGTAGCTATGAAAAACTGCATTACTGAGAGTGCTAAGGACGTGTTATTTAATTCGAAATTTTGATAAACCTCGAAACTGCATGGAAGTGATTATCAGGCCTTTTAGGGTTCAAAGAAAATCCGAATGAATTGTTAATGTCAAGCTGATGTATAAGGGAATATGGAATAATGGTTAACTTTGCTTATCATATAATTACAGGTTACATGTTTAGTAAATGAGAAGGATCACAGAAGCAGAAAAAAGAAAATTAGGAAAACAAAGTCAAAATATCTAAAATAGTAATGATAACGACTAATAAAAATACCCGGCCTATATTTTGTCTTCTGGCTTTGATCAGTGTCCCTTCTCTTCATTGTTGGGAAAGTGATCACTATCACTTCCCCAACACCGAAAAAAACATTGTTTCCTGACCTTACCCACACGTTAAATAAGGATTAATTTGAACATGAACATTTGAACACAATAACGTCTAGACAAAAATGGAAAGGGAAGCAGCAAGGGCGGGTCCAGAGAATTTTCTGGAGGGGGGCGCAGGGGGTAACAACAAAAAATCTGGGGGGGGGGGGCGCTCAAGAGTAACAAAAAATAAGAATGTCCACTTCAATATTCATATTGTACAGTTACATATTGCTTATGTTTTCATCTTCCTGTGTGTGTATTATCTATTATTATATGTTGATATTATGTATTTGTATATGAATATGATACATAAATATTATATATCAATATATAAAGGGTCAATGACCATTGGGTGGGGGGGCACACGGGGTGGCTAATCAGATTGCAGGGGGGGCGGGTGCCTAACCGTGCCACCATGGAAGCCCCGCCTCTGGGAAGCAGCCGCCTTAAAAACGAAATCAAATCATAACATTATATTTAGGTTATCTGTCTGTCTGATGGGGAACGCTTGACGAGTTTGAAACATTACGATGTAATTTCATTTCTTCTCGCGAGTGTTTTGGCGACATAATATATCCTAAAAAAATATAATACAATTTGGATTATTCAAATTCACTGTCGTTATTTCCGAAGAAACACTTTCGTTACTGACAAATTTGATTCTAAAATTAAGATGGGAGTGACGAACCTGCTTGAAACAAGTACATGAATTGGGAGATGAAGACAAGTTAAGATAGAAAGGAAGATACCAATAAGCAAGTGTCACAAGGCATTATTTTGGGGCTGTTAGCTTTGGTATTTCAAGGGCAGATCACAAACCGTTTTGACTTTCCT
>NW_020872045.1:457340-459840 GCF_003789085.1 Penaeus vannamei
GTGATACCTCATTGCCTTCACTGCAAAGCCACTCGCTCCATGCTTTCTCGCGGTGGAAGTCTGATAACAGGACACATGTGTCTGGGGGGAAAATTATTTTAGAATCTAAAAAATGGTAGTAACTGTATGTGTCAATCTTCTTCTGATCAAAGAATATATAGACATACTTTTTGATTGGATTTTTTGTTCTTTTGCAGCTATATCTACACGTGCTTGTACAGGTCATATATATCTTTCATGTAAGAAAATCTAGATAAGAAATTATAAGATGAAGGATAACACAGCTATCAATAAGTAAATATGATCATTATATTAAGTTTAATTATCATAGGACTTATATAAACATTCTTGCATATATCACAATAATCAAAGTCTGGAAAGTAACTCAGACACACAAACATTTATAAATAGAAAATTTACTGAAAATTTGATAAAATTAGATTGAAATGTACATGATATGAACTTAAGTTTCTGTCATAAAAAAATTACTGGATTTCATGTATATATACAGAGACATATACGTGTATATATAGACATATATGTGTATATATTGAAACGTGTATATATAGACATATATGTCTATATATACACAGACATATACGTATATATATATATATATATATATATATATATATATATATATATATATATATATATATATATATATATATATATATATATATATAGGTATATATATATATAGACATATATGTGTATATATAGACATATAGGTATATATATAGACATATATTTTATATAGACATACATACCTAAATGTATATAGACATACATGTACATATAAATTTATAGACATATATGTACATATTTGTATATAGACATACATATACATATATATACAGACATATATGTAAATATATGTATATAGACATACATATACATATATGTACAGAGACATATATGTAAACACATGTATATAGACATATGTACATATATGTATATGGACATACACATATACACGTATATGTATATAGACATATATATATAAAATGCAAGAGAGAAGCAAGAGTAAGGAGGGAGAGGAGGTAACGAAGGAGAAGTAGTGGAATTGTAAATGTCACAACTGCATCATGTTTTACATATTTGAATGCCTTCTTGGCTGAAGGAGACTATGTTATGAAAGTCATGAGTAAAAGCTGAAATTAATTATAAAAAATTAGGGCAGTATGTGAAACAAGCATAATGATCTGCCAATTCATTTGGAAGAGATTTGTGAAAACCATTGGGTCAAGGCCCTTGAAATTCATAGTAGGTATGAGCTTCATCCTTACCTGGGAACACTGTTTCTAAGGCCATGATGTCCTCATTGTTAAAATCAGCAAGGAAGCATCCCGGTCTCCAGTTTGGATTCCATTCTTTAATGATTTCCAGAGCCTCTTGGATAGCAGTAGAGGCTTCATGCTGTGCTATAAACACAGCCACAACAAAATAACCCACATTAGCTCTCACACACAGGAAGTACAGAGGCTGAGCATAACTACAAGTCCGATAGGTTGCATCAAGAAGACACAAGTGGTTTCCATAGAGTTTCAATAGACGTTTCTGTTCCACTGTTTGATAACACAATAGGAGAGATTGGGTTGGACTCCAGGGTCTAAAATAGATACAGTCACCTGGTGATTCTGCCTGCCATCTTTCTATCAACTCTTGCAGGCTCTCCTTATCAACTACTGACTGGTTTGGTCTCTTTTTTGCACGCTGCATGATGTTCTGAAAGTCTTTATTTGTTGGGTAAAAACGACGTCTCGTTTTTGTTTCATCTCGGACACCTAAATCATTTTCTACATATCTCTCTAGATGAGGCTTCATTTCTGATACTTTTTTCACTCCTTGCCTTGCTAGCTCTGTAATTTTGTCTATTACCTCCTCTGCCACCCGTTCTCTCAAGTGAGCAATCTGATGGTAGACAAAAGGTTAATACAAATTAAAATCAAGATATGTTCTGTATGACATAGAGTCATACTATACTATCACTCATCCTCCAATTCATAGTATCAATTTCAGTACAAAACAAGTAGTTCCCTTATTTCTCATATGACTTCATAAATAGTACCATTATATATCTGAACACTTACGTAGCCTAAATATAATTACATCCTATAAATTGCATATCAACACACAAGACAATTTAAGAAACTCACTGGTCCTTCAATGGGATGGTTTCTGTGCTCTTCCTTGGGTGGTATAATGACATGATACTCCATTACCATTTCTATTGGTTCTCCCTCTTTGATGGCAGATTTGATCACAGCAGCTGTCTTTTGCTTCAAATAAGGGGATGATCCATGTTCGACCTGTCAGGATAAATATTTCCATTTGAAACAGATTGGATGCTGGATACTCATTTCAGACTTATATTAAACATTTCATAAAAGACTTAACGTTCAGTTTGGTTAAAGTTAGGGTTCTTACGCAAACTAATATATATATATATTTCCATATGGATGGATTTGGTTTAAATATAATTATATTTCTTATTAAA
>NW_020872045.1:464840-472340 GCF_003789085.1 Penaeus vannamei
TCCATGTACTTCATGTGCTCTCTGGTGAAAAACAATCAACACTATATATTGTGACAGGATAGGGTTAGGACTGTGACCTTACTTTATGAGAGATTTTAAAGGTGGATCATCCTGAAATATGTTTGATAACAATATATACAGTCATCTGCAACATTAGCATAACCTTGTGGCATTTTGTACAGAGTTTGTGAAGAATTAATTAGATATATATGTGATAATTGATTGATAATGGGACCATGTATGGCTATTTTCTATTTAAAGATGGCATTGTTTCTTGATATTAATGCAGTGATTGGTGTATTGTTAAGCAGTTTGTTCTTTATAACACTTAGGTATGGATGTGAAGCAGCACTGTGAGTATAGTGTTTAGATATTAGATAACTTTATCTTTAAATTTTTGATGAAAATGTCATTGATGAAAAATATCTTAGAATTCATGTTCAAGTTCATCTTGTGTGTTGTTAGGTGGTTTTAAGTTTGAGAAAAAAGTTCAGTATTTTATGTTTCTTTTCCTTTTTCCTTTTCTTCCTATTTTTTCTTTCATAGTTTTTGTTTTATCAGAATGGAATTGGGTAGAACTATGATAGGTTTGTATATATGCTTTTTCAGCATTATACCAAAGAAATGACGCCTTTTTTATTTTAGGCTCAAATCTTCTTGTTTAGCCATTATATGTCTTTTTTTTACTGATTTTCTCTCTTTGTGACAAACTATTTATTTTAGATATATATATTTTTTCTAATGTTTGCTAACTATAGATTTACAGCATTATGATCAATAATTTTTCTGATTAGTTATAAAATTATTTTTGAGAAATAATGTGAACCATTTTTCCTTTTTTCCTTTTTTTATTTTATAATCTAATGTACTTGCTATTATTTTCCAATTAGGCATTGCCAGAAGAAGAGAAACGTAAGTACAAGAACATGAGGGATAGCAAGCGAGGTGATGAAAAACTTGATTGTAGAGGAATACCTTTGGCTGACATTCAACAAGAACAGGAGAAAAAAAGGAAGAGAATTGAGGAGATGAAGAGCTACATTGCAAATAATGTTTCAGTGTTGCGGTCTGGCAATGGTTAGACTCGGTTACATCTTGTCTTTGTTTTTTGTGACAATATTGAAGAGAGTTGTGATATAATTTTCATATTATTTTGCACATTTAGATATTGCTGCTTTATTAGTTCATGCATTTACTAAACTATAAATGAACATGAAATGCTTCATGTTTTCTTCAATTTAGATGTCATGCTTTCAAAATACTTTTATTATTTTTTCTTCAAGCTCTTCACTGTGGCAAGTTCTACATCGTTAGTACCTCTTACTATGTGTTGACCGAAGAAGGCCAATATGCTCCTGCTGAACTGGGATTAGTCCAGTTCTCTTTTCAGCGAGGGATCATCAAGGAATTCCATGTGATACTGAAACGTAAGTTCTCCTCTTCCTCTTGGATTTTCCTCCTACTCCAGGATCTTCCTCCTCCTCCTCCTCCTCCTCCTCCTCCTCCTCTCCTCCTCCTCCTCCTCCTCCTCCTCCTCCTCCTCTCTCCTCCTCCTCCTCCTCCTCCTCCTCCTCCTCTTCCTCCTCCTCCTCTCTCTTTTCCTCCTTCCTCCTCCTCTCCTCTTCCTCCTCTTCCTCCTCCTCCTCCTCTTCCTCCTCTCCTCCTCCTCTCTCCTCCTCCTCCTCCTCCTTCTCCTCTCCTCCTCCTCCTCCTCCTCCTCCTCCTCCTCCCTCCTCCTCCTCTTCCTCTTCCTCCTTCCTCTTCCTCCTCCTCCTCTCTTCCTCTTCCTCTTCCTCTTTCCTCTTCCTCCTCCTCCTCCTCTTCTCCTCCTCCTCCTCCTCCTCCTCTTCCTCTCCTCTTCTTCTCTCCTCTTCCTCTTCCTCTTCCTCCTCTTCCTCCTCCTCCTCCTCCTCCTCCTCCTCCTCCTCTCCTTCCTCTCCTCTCTCCTCTTCCTCCTCCCTCCTTCCTCTTCTCTCCTCTTCTTCTTCTCCTCCTCCTCCTCTTCCTCCTCCTCCCTCCCTTGGTCTTTCTTTCCACCACCTCTTCCTCCTCCTTCCTCTTCTTCCTCTTCTTCCTCTTCTCCTCTTCCTCCCTCCTTCCCTCCTCCTCCCCCTCCTTGGTGTTTCTTTACCTCCTCCTCCTCCATTTCCTATTGTTTCTTCCTCCTTCTTCTCCTTCTCCTTCTTCTCCTTCTTCTCTCCTTCTCCTTCTTCCTCCTTCTTCTCCTTCTTCTCCTTCTTCTTCTTTCTCCTTCTTCCTCCTTCTTCTCCTTCTTCTCCTTCTTCTCCTTCTTCTCCTTCTCTCCTTCTTCTCCTTCTTCTCCTTCTTCTCCTTCTGCCTTCTTCTCCTTCTTCTCCTTCTTCTCCTTTCTCTTTCTTCTCTCTTTCTTCTCCTTCTCCTCTCTCTTCTTCTCCTTCTTCTCCTTCTTCTCCTTCTTCTCCCTTCTTCTCCTTCTCCTTCTTCTCCTTCTCCTTCTCCTTCTTCTCCTTCTTCTCCTTCTTCTCCTTCTTCTCCTTCTCCTCCTTCTCCTCCTTCTCCTCCTTCTCCTCCTTCTCCTCCTTCTCCTCCTCCTTCTCTCTCCTTCTCCTCCTCCTCTTTCTCTTCCTCTGCCTCTTTCTCTTCCTCTTCCTCTTCCTCTTCCCTCTTTCCTCTCTGCCTCTTCCTCTGCCTCCTCTTTCTCTTTCTCTTCCTCTTCTCTGCTTCCTCTTTCTCTTTCTCTTCCTCTTCCTGCCACCTCTTTCTCTTCTCTTTCTCTTCCTCTGCCTCCTCTTTCTCTTTCTCTTCCTCTTCCTCTCCTCTTTTCTCTTTCTCTCCTCTTCCTCTGCCTCCTCTTTCTCTTCCTCTTCCTCTGCCTCCTCTTTCTCTTCTCTCCTCTGCCTCTTTCTCTTCCTCTTCCTCTGCCACCTCTTTCTCTTCCCTCCTCTTCTCTTCTCTTCTCTTCCTCTGCTCCTCTCCTTTCTCTCTTCCTCTCCTCTGCTCCTCCTCTTTCTCTCCTCTCTCTGCATCCTCCTCTTTCTCTCCTTTCCTCTGCATCCTCCTCTTCCTGCTCCCACCCTTGCTTTGTCCTCCCCCTCCCTCTCCCTCCTCCCTCCCTCCTCCTCCTCCTCCTCCCTCCCTCCTCTCCTCCTCCCTCCTCCCTCCTCCTCTCCCTCCTCCTCTCCCTCCTCCCTCCCTCCCTCCTCCTCTCCTCCTCCCTCCTCTCCCTCTTCTCCCTCTTCTCCCTCCCCCCCTATTCCTCTTCCTCTTTCTCTTTTGACCATAAGTCCAACAAAAGTCAGCAGAAAAAAATCAGCATTTTTACCAAGATCTATTATTATCATTACCATTATCATTATAGCTACTGTTATCATCATCATCGTTACTACTGTAATCATCATTATTATTACAGTTACCATCATTATCATCTATATTGAAGAATGAAATAACAGATGCATACATAAAACACACAGAGGTAGTAATCATTGGCTATTCAATTTTCCAGCGGTGATCCCTCTGTCCTACGGTTACTTGGCTCAAGTTTACTCCGAGGCAAACCATATGCTCCTCGAGGAAGAGAACACAAGTGGCGAGGAGAAGGAGGATGTGGCTGTGGCCGTCAAGGAGTTTGTACAGGAAGTGAGTTTTGGCTTGAGTGCCTTGAGTGTTGACTGTTATTATTATCAGTGTTATTGTCTTTGTTATTGTCATATTGTCATTGTTGTTGTTTTCTTTGATGTCCTTGACATTGTCATGGTAATTTTTTTTTTTTTTTTTTTTTTTTTAACTTATTATTTTTACAATTTTTGGCTTTCTTATATTATGATTGCTTTTAATGTATTATGATTATGATAATAGTAATAAAATTAGCAGTAGTAATATTAATAATGGAAATATTGATAATGATAGTAATAATAATAGTAGTAATAGTGATAATAGTAGTAATGATGATAAGAGTGATGATTATGATGATAGTGATGATCATAGAGATGATAGTAATGATGATGATAGAGATGATAGTAATGTTAGTAATGTTTGATAATTATTGATGATTGTTATAATTAGTATTATATTTATTATAGTTGTTATTAGTATATTATAATGATAATGATCTGATTATAATGATGATAATCTGATTATATGATATGATATAATTGATATTGATATAATAATGATGATGATGATGAAGAATTATTGTGATGATAATGATGATGAATTTTATTGATGATGATGAGGATTATTAATAATGTTATCATCATCGCTGTTTTCGTTATTGTTATTGTTATCTTTATTATTATTATGTGTTTTTAGAGGGGCTTCTGGATTTATGTGACCTTTGTTATATTATATGTTCCATATATTTTGATATTTAAATTTATGGCAGTTTCGCTTCAAAGGTATCAGATGCTCATACTGAAGGCAATTTCTTTTAGAGGTTTCTTGTAATTTTCGGCTTGTTAAATGTTCTTGGCGTGAGACTTGATATGTAACTGTTTTTTAATGCTGTCTCTTATTTTTGGCAGGAGAGTAATAGGCTGCCACCGTTATACACTTTGGAAGAGGAAATGCCGCAGGCTGATGCAATCCTTAGTGAAATATGTGGTAACTTTTTCTAGTTTTACTTAAGAAATATAAAATTTGTGAACTTATTTATATGCAGTACAATTATGATGCTTGTGGTATGATCATTCAGGTTGTGTGTAGTGCTTTCCATTTCATGCTCTTTGCATCTGGATTGAAAATTATATTTTGTTTTATTATATTTTTGTTTTCAAAGCATAGATGTAATTGTCTATTTTGCTTAGATAAGATGGTGTTTTTCACAGTTTACGCATTTTTTAATATTGAAAAGTTTTTTTATTACATAACTTTGCATAACACTTTTTTGGTTGATATGATAAGTAATTTATTATTGCATGTTTATGAGTATCAAAATATTCATGCCTTTAACCTTTTTATTTCTTATCTCCTAAGCTGATCTTCCATCTTGAAAATAGAAGTCTTTTAAAGTAATTACTTGACTTATGATTTGATTTTTTTGAGTGAAAATTAGTCATCTTTCTACTTTTTGCTTCACTACATTTCACAGACTGATGCATGATGTGTCCTAATGTTTAACCCCTATTTGTTTATCCTTGTGCTGTGAACAGGACCAAATTACTTCAATGTATATTCCCTGGACCAGCTGTTCCAACATTTATACTCTGTGACTTTTGTTGACAATCCCATACCCTTGAGTATTGCTACTGATATGCTGACACACTGTAGCTTGGATTACCACCCATCCCTGCCATGTGGAGTAAGTTATGGTTCAGTAATTTGATGAATTTGCATGTAATGAGAAAGTGATACCCATATGTAGCTTTTGTGTGGTATTTTGAGTTTTGTTTTCATTTTGACTCCATTGGTGTATTTGTTTTGCTTGATTGTCTCAACTTTTCCATTTTCTTTTCTTTTTATAGTGGCACCAGACATACCAAAAGGATGCAGGTCGATACTGCTCTTTGTCTTGCGCAAAACGATGGGTATTTCACATGTGCGATAACATGAAACTGTTAGACACTTTTGGTATACAGCCACAGGAGGGTAAACATCTACCTCAGCCCATCCCAGCTTTTGGCACTGTTGTAGATGTTCCCAGACACACATTTAAGGTAATATTTGATGCATTTTAGTCTTACTTGCTTTGGTAAGTACTGGTAGGAAAATAGTTGACATCCTTAGTTATAGTTCTGATTTTTTTTTTTCTATTCTTAATGTACTCCCTGTATTTAATATTCAGACTATCACTTGTAAAATTGATTTTACAAGTAAAAATGTATTTTCAAAATTGCCTTAGGGAATGGATTATTTACTTTTGATTTTTTTTTTATATATAAACTAATAAAAATGAATTCATGAAACATTTGTAATTACAGGATTGCTCTTTAGAAAGTCGTGGGACTAATAATTCTAGAGTAGACAGATCCTATGTAGATGGTGCCGCTGCCTCTTCCCAGCCATGGCAAATGGTATGTGATCTGCAAGTAACATATTCCTTTTGATTAATTAACAGAAAACGTCCATATCTTGTGGCTTTTGTTCCCCGGTACATCTTTTATCTTTATTTTCTGAGATTATTTGAATTTTGTTTAAATCTTAGTAGTATATTCATAATATATGTATGTTGTACATGTGCATTTGCAGGTTAATTCTTCTGGAAATAGAGGCAAAGGAGTGCAGAATAAACCCAAGCCTGAACAAAATGATGTAGGATTTTCTTTCACAAGGAAGACAAAGGTTTTGTATCCAACTAGTTATGTGTTCTCAAATTTGTTTCATATGTCTAAGTAACTTTCACCGAGTAAAGAAAAACACAGTAGAGCATTTCACGACCGTATTAATGGATAAAAAAACATAACCATCATACCGAGTTTTTTATGATTGTACTTTACCATAGCTTAACCTATTAGCATTTCCAAGAATGATTATCAAGATCAAGTTTCTAGGTTGAGGCAGCCCCAGCAGGAGCTCCAGCAAGAGCTCCAGTCAGACCCAAAGGATCTTGGAGTAATGCAGTTGCTTCCTCTTCTCCGAAAGCACCCAACTTGGCAGCCTCCTTCTCTGCTTCAAGTGTAGACACCTCGTGTGAAGACGACTTCCCTGCTTTGGGAGCAAGGAATGGATTTTCAGGTAAGGATTGTAGATCAGGGAGCCCCACACTCCGAACCTGCACCATTAAACTGCTGAGGCCAATTCATTTGTTTGTAAAGACTAGAGATGACAAAATTTCACTGGCGGTGGATGATAACCAATCGTCCTAAGCAGATAGTAATATAGATATTGGAATAGGTAGATTGTCTAGGGATTATGTGCATTAAATTGATATTATTGAAGCTTAGGTTATTGATGAAATTTTCAATCAATGAAACATTCTGATATTTAGGTTGTATAGAAAGTTAAGAGCTTATATATTCTAAATAGCATTTGAATATAATTGTGATGTAATGCTCGCATTCATATGAATATATACTT
Source organism: Penaeus vannamei (assembly GCF_003789085.1). NCBI lineage: Eukaryota > Metazoa > Arthropoda > Malacostraca > Decapoda > Penaeidae > Penaeus > Penaeus vannamei. The sequence goes on from NW_020872045.1 coordinate 471,831, forward strand.
AATTATCATTGGGGGGGAGGGAGGCTTGCTTAGGGTACTCCTAGCTGTCCTGCATTTGTTTCCATACTATTGTGTGATCCCTTGGGTGGAGCAACACCTGCAAAATTTTAATAATTAGGTAAAATGTGGGAGAAGTGGTTCTGGGAAGAGCCTGCCCTGGGGGGGATGTTTTCTAATATGGCTGGAAATATTAGAATTTGATTGCTGTTTTTTTTTTTTTTCAGAATATATGTTAGCATCTAGTGAAATTAGAGAACTTAAGATAGCCGTTGTTAGCAAGTTGTAAAGAATTTTCGGTACTTTAGAAAACAGAATGGGCATGCTTGATGGTGTAGGGTCATAAAGAAATTATTATAAAAAGATATTTAAAATATCATTATATTTTCATATTCTTACTATCATTTTCCTTCTCAAAAAATGTGATTATTAGAATCTTTCATGCAGAGGCTTGTGCCTCATCATGATAAGTGACGGCAAGCAATAGATTAATGGATTGGTTAAGCCAGTAGT
>NW_020872045.1:482340-499840 GCF_003789085.1 Penaeus vannamei
GGACTTTCAATACCTCACGACAACCATTCTTTGACAATTGCGGCGAGTAATTTTTCGTTTTCAGTGTTGTGTCAATTCCGGATCCTTTGTAACACAATATAGTGGCTTAGCAGAAGAAATGGATTTTAGTAACTAACTAGGGGGGGGGGGGGGGTCATCTTACATTTTTTCATGCATGGAAATTTGATAATTATTATTTTTTAAATACCTATCATGAAGATAGGGTTAATATTGTAACAGGGGTTATCAATATTGTATTAGGACTCAGTTAACAGAACTGAGCCTTTGTGGAAATCATGTAATGCTTTGCAGGAGATCTGCAGCATAGTTGAATTCTATGCATCCTTGATTGGTGCATTGGCGTTCACTTTCACTTTCATATTTCAAATTCTCTCCGTAGACTAGTCAAAAGAAAGTCATCAACTCAAATGCCAATCTATATACCAGGCATAAAACATGATTTGCAACATGTTTAAAAAGTAATACTTCAAAGCACCAAGCAAAAATAAACGAAGAACGAACAGGTTAATTATATGAAACTATTGTTTATCTGTGCAGAGGTAATCTGCAGACGGATGATGAAACAAGTACGCAGAAAGGTAAAAAAAAAAAAAATATTTAAATGAGAACTAATCATGGACAGAAAGTTATCTGAGAACTACATTTGCGCGGACAGAATTTGACCAAATAATTTTTGAGCGTGGGAAATGCGTTCCCCATGCAGACCAAACTCTGCAATCTGGCCCTCGGACAGTACCTGAAAGGCATGCCTAGTCACAGCAACTTACATTCTTGAATAAGTTTTGTGACATGGAATTAGGCTACTTTATTAGTCAGGACCTATTGGGTGGTGTGAATTCCTGCAGAATTTACCAAAAGGTGGGTTAGATTCCTATATATTTTTTAAAAGTTGGCGTATCGGTCCATAGACTTTCAACGACGCAGGACATGTCCATATAATTTTATTGGCCGATTTTAGGCCCTTTTTGTGCTAGTTTTCCACATTTCTGTTATCTATCCTTATTTCAGCTTGTTTTACCCCATAACTTCCTTGATATACTTCATAACCTCCCCTACTATCAGGATTTAACACATCAAGATTGTCAGCTGTGATTGCTACGGAAATGATCATCAGTCGTTCTCGTCACATAGGAATAAATCTGATAAATCTTGTCTGGGAAGTAACAATTGTTATTTATGGTATAAATAACCTCATCTTTTCCTGTCTTCTCTTGTTTGCTTCCCCACGCTTGTCATGACACCAATTGGGGGCTTTTCTGCTGTACAATCAGACACCAACCAATAAATGTAGGTTTGTATCTGTGTATTTAAAAATATATTTTCACAATTAACATTTCTATGGAAAAATTGGCCATAGTAATAGTAGCACTGCCACTGTCTTCCTCAATTCACATCAATTTAAAGTGCCTGACCTATTTATAGTACTGCATTTCTTCATTCTATGGACAGCGCTATATATACATACAGAAAAAATTCCAAATTTTCTGCGAATTAATACTTTAAATATAAATATGCTGCATAATATGAGGCAAAACTAGGTTTAAATCGACTACAGAGCCTCAAGATGCTTAACCAACTACAAAATCAACATTGCGTCATTGCCTGCACGTACACCATACCCGGCATGTTTCTGCTAGTCCTTTCTCGAATCCATTTACGATCCAATACCTACCTCTATCTACTCATATTACCACAAACTACACACACAATATACATTCGAATATACTCACAGCGGGATGCTTCTTCAAACTAGCGAGTGTGAGGCCCTGCATATTGGAATTTAGTTTGAGTGAACCTTCTCCTCCAGTAACTGAGTCAATATGGCGGAGTTACAGGCTCTCAGCTGATGATCTATCCTGGCAAGTATAATGCAACGTAATTAACTTTCTATTATTAACAATAGAATATTATTATAAATTGTATTTTTAACAAAACTATCTAAAAGTTTAATAGATACGTTTTTCTGTATCTTTAATTCAAAATGTATATCTATAAATCAAAATATCAACAAGGATGAACTCGTAGTTATCACTTACTTTTGCCTTGGAGTAAACATCAAATTGACTCTCGCAGAGACTGTGAGCTCTCAGCTGATGCTCTCTCATGGCAAATGTAATGCTACGTAATCATTCCTCGAATTTTCAAAATATAGATTACAGTTACACAGCTCTTGATTTTGAAGCAGTAAATACCTTTTTATTAAATTGCTTTTTAACATAATAACCAGAGATTATATTTTTTGCGAAATTATTAATTAGAAATGATGACTTTCTTATCGCTCACATTTGCCATGTGGTAAACAACACTGACTATGGCATTCATCTCTGACTGGACGCAAATTGGCAGCGATGTGTTTTACAGGTATGATATTCCCTACATATCCTTCTTACATTTTGAGAATTTGGCCTTAGGCTTAACGCAAATAATGGTTCATTAAAACCTTGAGTCTTACAATATGGTTCTGATAGTGACAGTTCCGGTAGAGTGGAAACCGCCCACTTCTAGCACACTAGAAATTATTTTTATTAATTTGTACCAGTGTCTTTTTAGGTAAAGATGTATATTTGTCATTTATGTCTCTCTAATCTTTAGCCCCAATTACATTACGTATGATTGTAATTTTTGAAAAATAGATTTTGGTTATTTGTGAATAAACCAATTTCTGGAGTTAGCCAATCCAAATCCCCTTGAAATTTGCTGTGATCTGTCATGAAAAGCTTCAGTTATTGAGTCCAACCTGTTAGTGGCATAGTGTCATGTGATTTTGATGGCATCATTGTGTTATATGAAGGCTAGCTAACATTCTTGAAGATGGTAGAGCGAGTACTTGAGCTTATGCTAAGCTGCCAGGGAAACTGTCTTATGGGTATAAGTTTAGTGGTAAACTGGCAGAAAACCATGAGCCAACAATCATATCATAGATGATAAAGAAAGTGAAAAAATGCAATGTTTGGCCATGGAAGACTATATACGATGGTGAGTGAATATATGAATGAGCAGACCTCATTATAAATGCACAAATTACTAAAAATATATCTGTATGAACCAAAATCTTACCTAACCAGAGGACTTTGAGTCTGAAACCCATCCTAGTTATCATGGCTGGGTACACTGACTTCAGCCCCTCACCTCAGTGCCATATTTCCCTAGCCAAGGGACCCCAACCCAATCACCACATGTTTTATGTGGTGAAAAACTATCTGTAGAAAGGAAGGGAAGGCCTTTTCTGTCCTGCTGACTCACTAGAAGCATCAGATAACTGTTTCTAAATTTGTTCATATTTTTTTGTGAAATGAACTTAAAAAAAATTGTTAGTCTTAGGGCAAATACTAGATTCTATGTAGTATAATAACTATGATTCCTACTGCACATATGCAATGGAAATCTGAGTTTCATTGTCACACAGGTGCTCTTCATTGAAAGTAANGCGTATATATATATGTTATATGGTAGTCTATATATATACTATATATATACGTATACGGCTCATATTATATTATTATATATATAATATATATCTATATATATATATGAAGTATATATATTATATATATTAATTATATATATAGTTACTTATATAGTATATTTATTAATATCTATATATGTTTATATTTGTTATTTCACTAATATATATTATATATATATAACAATTAGTGATATATATATATCTAAATATATATATCATATATTATTATTATATATAATATATATATATATATAGATAAGATATATATAATATAATTATTATAATATATATATTATATATATATATATTATATATTATAATATATATATATAAATTATTTATATATGTAACTTATACTATTATATGTTGTTGTGTGCAGCGTGTGGTTGTGGTGTGTGTGTTGGAGTCTGTGTGTGGTGGTGTGTGTGTGTTGTGTGTGTGTGTGTGTGTGTGTCGGTGTGCTCTATTATTATATATAACCGCTATATTATATATAATTATATATATATATTAATATATATATATATATTAATATTATATATATATAATATATATATATATATATATATATATATATATATATATATACTATATATATATATACACATACAGGATGCACGTTCGTGACATACAGAGGACGGCAGAGGATGGCTCACCTTGTCTGGTCTTTCCCTACTATGACCTGTATATCCTTAAAATGAGCGATTACAGGGATCGTGATATAGCATACAATCAGTTATCGTGAGATAGCAAAAACGCAATGGACATTCCCCTTGAATTAGTGATTGCCAGTCATAAAGCCATTTCTCTTGACTTTTGAAAACGTTGTTTATACAGTAATAGAGATGAAAGAGAGAAAACACTTGATATCGCCTGTCTCCTCCAGGACTGAACCCACAGCCTCCGCCTGGCATGCCGTTCCATCGCCGAGCATCCACCAGGATTCGTTCTTCCTTCAGGGAATCTCGACAGGCCGTTCACAGGGCATCCATGAGGCTGAGCCAAAGGAGAAGAAGGCCGCGGCCCGGTCCCGCTGCGGACACCGGCACTTCAGCAGGTTTGTTATTTTTTGTGTATGTACATTTTGATATGTGCACGTGAGTATGTGAATAATTTTGTATATGAATATAATCTAATAGTTAATCATTTGCTTCATCTTGCTCCAAAAAAGACTTTTCGAGATATTTCCTGCAAGGACATATAGCTGTACTCTAGGTGTTCAACTGCTAAATCTTCTTTTCACTGCGCATATACTAACACTTTGAAACCTTTGACAGATCGACCCGAAGTAACCCACATCACTGGACCGCCGCCCTTCGTGAACGGCCCCCGATCGCTACGCATACGTCCGCCCCAGCCGTCTGTCAATCCCCAGAGCGAGCCGCCCGCGCCCTCTACCAACGGCTACCGCGCAGGGCCTTCTCGGGACTCGGCTTACGAAAAGCCGACAGACGAACGCAAGGCTTATCCCCCCGTTTCACCCTCTCATGTCCTCACGCCAAAGTCGGAGGTCAGACGGTACGCGCCGTTCAGTTCTCAACAGGCAATGAAGGAGGAACAAATACGAAATCCTGCTTTCAATCCCGAGTATGACCCTTTGAAGTCTGCAGCTTTTTCGCAACCTCAGCTGCACGTTCCCAGCCACAACCGCCACTTCCCTCCTCCCGATTCAAGTGGTCCTTCACCTCAGACTTTGCAACACTATGGAGGAAGACATTTACCTCAACCACAGCAACCCAAGGGCTCTCTCCACCAGGGATACGGCTACACAAGAGGACCCCCGCCGCAGAGTCTTGAGGGACCCCCACCACAAGCCCCAAGAGGACCCCCACCACAAGCCCCAAAAGGAGGCCCCACCACCCCAAGAGGACCCCACCACAAGCCCAAGAGGACCCCATCACAAGCCCCAAGAGAACCAGCATCACACACTCTCAGGGGACCGCAGCCATTTAACTTCAGGGGAATCCCATCACACAATCCCAACTACTCTAGAGGACCTCCGCCCCAAGGGCCAAGTTACGCGGGCTCTCCAAGGAACCCTGTGACTTCAAGTCGGACGCGAGCCCCCATGCCTCTAGGATTCGGAGGAAATTTTCACGGAAATTCCCGCGTTTACCGTAATCCGGACACTAAAATAGATGAGACAATCATTTAAGTCTTACGTATGTTTTTTTTTTTTTCATGCTATCTCCTCCTCGTAGTATTATTCCCTTCCCTTGACTGAGATCACGTCTCCGGGAACAGCGACAGGCCATTATATCAAAGGCCTGGGAACACATCTGCTCCTGTTGCTTCTGAGGCAATTGTGTGGTTTCAGATTTCATCCCTCTATCTCCTTCCTTGCATTCCTTTTGTAACGTATTTAAGACCTCATCACTTCACCCTTTAAATATCTGTCTTCCTCCAGATTTGGAGATATCTCCTCGCCGTTTTTTCTCTATATTGCTTCACTCTTTTAGTATTGTTAAAGTTCCGAAACATCTACTCGTTTCTCAGTTTCTCTTTCACTCGCATTTCGCATTTTTGTTGGGCTTGTTTTCCTAGACTTTGGGATTTCTTTTCTTTTCGCATTATGTTGGTTCAGTGTTGTTTCGTCCTTTTGATTCCGTCAGTAATATTTTTCTTGTTTGATTATTTACATTGGCAACTGTTGTTGGAAAGATTTAATCAATATAAACCTGTTAGATTACTGTAATTAAAAAGTGAATGCATAACTGAATAGATTCATAACACTTCCTTTCTATCTCATGTTTTAGAAAAAGTGCATGAAGTAATCTAAGCTATTAAGTTTCATCTATCGTTGGAACTCTTTCGCAATGATTATGATTGATGACAATAGTAGTAACTACATATATACTGCAAAACGAGAATAGTATCAGAAAAAAAAAATTATAATGATAGTAGAAATAACAATTATTAGGGAAATTTAGTAATAACAATAATGATAATTATATTTAGAATAATAACAATGATAATAATAATGTTACTACTAATAAAAAAATAAAAAAAATAATGGTAATGACGATTAAAATAATGATGATAGTGATATCAGTAATTATGATAATGATAACAATAATGATAACAATTATAAAAAATATAATCATTATAATGTAAATAAAAAAGAATAATGATTGTAATAATAATGCTGCTGCTGCTGATAATAATGATAATGATAATAATAATGATGATATTAATGATAATGATAATGATAATGCTAGTAATAATAATAACGATGATGATGATGATAATAATAATAATAATAATAATAATAATAATAATAATAATAATAATAATAATAATAATAATAATAATAATAATAATGATAATAATAATAATTACAATAATAATATTAAACATGATGATGTTAGTAATAAGAACCAATAATAATAATAACAATAATATTGATCATGTTAATGATGATGATAATGATGATTGTAATAATAATAATAATAATAATAATAATAATATAATAATAATAATAATAATAATAAAATTATAAAGTAATAATAATCATGATGATTATAAGAGTAATAATGATCATGATAATAATGATAATAGTGATAATAATTATAACAGAAATAATGACAATAGTAACAACAATAATGATAATGATTAAAATAATAAAAATGATAATGATGGCGATAATGAAAGTGAAAATAATAGTCGTAATGATAAGGATGATAATGATGATGATGAACACAACGACGATGGCGATGATGATAATGATGATGATGATAATAAACAGCAATAACAATAATAATAAAATTAATAATAATAATAATGATAATAATAATAAAAGCAATAACAATAAATAACAATAATAACAATGATAATAATCATAATGATAGTAACAATAACAACGATAATAATAATAATATCAATAGAAATAGAAATAAAAATATCAATATCAATAGCAATAGCAATAACAATAACAGCACCAGTGACAATGACAACGACCATTTCAACCTTTTGCATCCATTGCAGTCTCATCCCCAGCACGCCACTGACCACTTCTCTAAAAGAGTAAGTCAGAATCAGTAAATCTTATTTAGATAAACTCTAAGAACTTGAAAGTATAGCGATACTAAAGAATCGGTAAATGTATCATGAAAAATGGGGGCTCCAAGTACTTCTATGTTTTTCCTTGAAATACGACAGAGGATCCCATTGTTCGAGTAGTTCATATGTGTGAAGGAACAGCATGTCAACTTAGCTATATGCAATAATTTGTGTGGCTTGGCTGCGCAGACCGTTTGGAATCGGTCAAATTCACTCTTTCTCTCTGTACTATGATAGAAATGAATGCATTTCGTACTAAATCTAAGGTTTGGCTGCTTTCGATGCACACATATGACGAAAGTGGCTTATGCACTAAATGTTAATATTTAGCACTTTGTCTCTACGGCGGCTATTTAATGAATTGTTGCATCCCATTACACTACTATCTATTATTTGATGTAAAGCCAACAAGATTTTCAAGAGGGACATTAGCTTCAGTTAGTTATTTCATGAGAAGCTGGAGTAAATTCTTCCCTATTGATCCACAACTGTCAGTTTTAATGTCATAAATTTATTGTACATCTAGGAGCTTGGTTGTTATACCCTTTTCTTTCCTTTAAATAGTTTAACTATTTACATTATATAGCGCACATTTGAGACATGCTTATATCACTTATCTTATTAATAATCAAATATAATTTGTTATTTCGCATATCGTTCACTTTGTTTGTCTAACACTACCAATTATTGTAATACACTTTGCCTGTATATCAAGTGACATTTTTTGGATAATTTTGGAATCTGGCACATCTTTCAACATATCTGAAAGCATCTGTAAAAGCATTTTTGCGTGGCATCTGCGGAAGAGAACTCTAAGATTTTTTTTTTTTTTTTTTTTTTTTTTTTTTTTTTTGTAAATGGACTGAGAGATGAGAAAGGACGTCTTTTTTTTTTCTTCTTCCCATACAGCTTGGCAAATCATGGCATCTTATGATCCTTCATAGTTAGAGAGAGAAATCTGACTAGCCTCTCGGGTCACAGGAGACAGGTTTTATAGTACATACCATGTTCGATCAGTGCTTCAAAAAGGACATTATAGTGTTTGCTACAATAACAATAGACACTCCCGCCACTGACTGGTTTCCGTCACCGAAGAAAGCAGGTGTACTACACCTTTTGTGAGATTTTCAAAAACAAAAGCACAAAGACAGAGACAGCAGAAACTCTCCTTCAGCACTTAAAATCTTATTGGCAATAGAATTGATTTGCTGATCGAATGTTCTTTGCCCAACAATCTGCACTAAAAAGTTTCATTAGCCTCGTCAGCCGCAGGAATGTGGAAAGGATGTATCCGTCACCACAGACTCGCCCCCGTCCCATCATACAACATCCAATATCCCAACCCCTTCTCACGATATAACTTCTTTACCTTCCCCTCCCGCTCCAGATGCCCTTTTTACCTCTATACCACAAAATGAACACACACAACCATATCCCCTCTTCACCTTCCATAGCAGTACCCACGACCAACGCCTCTCCTTGCTACCCCTACCCCTTCCCCTGACACTCTTTCCCTTCCACCTCCGACCCAGCAAACTTGCGACCTTGCTGACACGCCAACCTCCCCATGTTTGGTGCCATACAAGCGATTTCCCACCAATACTTTGATGTCTATAATCGGTATGAGGAACGAAGCTTCTACACAAGTAACTTCCAGAACCTACGGTAGGAAGAGTAAAAGGAAGAACAAGAACCAAACCAACACTAGTAAGATCCAACATATTACCACGTGCCTGGAGTAACTTACCCTTACTATCTCTCCTACTCCACATGCACAACAGCTCTTAGTTTACAACTACGGAAAACGAGCGGATACCTGATGAAGGTTACAGTCCCGTTAATACTAGAAAACAAAGAAGAAAAGAAAGGAGGAACACCCCTTGCCAAAACCTTTCAGAGGTGCCGACCGTCCTCAGATAGTGTATCACGAGTTATCATCCATACACAAACGAGGAAGATATTAAGGATTTCCTCGAAAATATGTTCAACAATATTTCCAACGTGAAAAATTTCACAGCTAAAATGACAAACAAATATTACCCAAGCTTTACAGTCACCGTGAGAAGGATATTGACCCATTAACGTCTTTCCTAATGGTGTAAAAGTGTTCCTTAGTAGAAACAAGTACTGAGGCGAGCAGAGTGTTTGACGCTGCAAATCCGGCTGTCAAACCACTTAATACTATCGGTTATTTCGAAGAAATAGAATTGATATTCAAGGTGAGAATTATTGATATCCTATGTATTAGTGAAATTTGGCTTCAATAAAATAATATCAAACAGTTTCATCAGTATTCCAAACTTTAATGTTTTCAGATGTTTACAGGTCGTTGAAGTGGTGTGCATATTCGGGTCATTCTATGTCAGTTCACCCAATTAATAAAATTCTACCCCATCCAAATTTGATAAAAAAATTTAATATATGTAATCCCTTGTCAGAATAGCCAAATTTCCTAATTTTGTCCTGGGCACTAAGTTTCTAAGTCCTATAATTCTGTAACTATTTTGACTTCCAAAAATTAAGTATACTTGTAAAGAGGAAATCACAGGGAATAACAATATATTTATTTTATCTTTTGAGCTATTTTAGGATCAATGACCTTTTAGACTTATATTTTGTCCCTGAAATTGACAATTTGGGGCCTAGCAGTAACTTTGATGAAAACTACAGCCCATGTTCCCAACAACATATGAAAAAAATTGTAGAAGTAATCTTTTCTATTAATTAGAAATTAGAATACCAACCACTATCATGATCATACTTTCTATATACATTAAGCACATTCCATATTAGGTTAAAAAAAAAAAAAAAAAAAAAAAGGTCTAACTTTGCACAATTTAATGTAAATATATTGTAAAATTTCCACAGAATCCTTTTTCTAACAGGTTCTTTATCAACAAGCTATTTGGAACACAGGCTGAAAATTCTGATAATGTTTACATGGTAAATATTGTAGTTCCTTTTGGAAGAGCACTTATCACAAATTGTATATCAGATTCAGGAATCTAGAATTGATAATCTTTCGGTGAAAAATTCTTGCAGGTCCATGAGGTTGCATTATATTGTGGTCACCAAATTCCTCTGAAAACTCTACCACAAAGCTGATCCATGGTAATTTGCTCTAAAGACAACACACAAAATACTGTTCTTTTACATTTGGTGGAGTGTATATTAAAATGGAGGTTACATTACATTGGTCTTGTATTTCAACCAAATCAGGGGGATGATCTATCCATTGAGTTTGAAAGACTGGATGTGTCAATAACAAAGAGCTAAATCGATGGTACTGCAAGCCTTCTTTTATAGACCGCCAATTCACAGCGCAATTTGAATTCCCTTTAGCAGGCAGCAACCGTATCAAGTGCGATGTGAAAGAAACAATTCCTAAGATATTCGTCGCACAATAATCACACATGGCTGCAGAGGCCAGAATGCTATCTTGGATCAAACGTTGCAATCCTCCTATTGTGACCAGTCGTTTGACAATGCCTCTAATACCAGCACAAGCACTCTTATCATGCGAAGTGGCGAAAAAGTTCTTTGCGGTAGCGTAAATTAATGAAATTGTATTTGTTCTTGTACTGACCAGCACACACATTTGTAAAGTAGTGGGCCTCTTTTACCTGTGGAACTTCGAACAATTTTTGTATAACCGTCAAGGCAATTACTGATGACACAAGTATGCCATCTTCTCGGAAGTAGGCAACAAAAAGGATCAAGGGTTGCCTGGCTGTTTTCCCAATGAAAACTTTGCATCTCATCCTATACAACACAGGGATTATTCTTCTCAAAGTCCCCTTCTAAAATGACCTCTTCCATCAGATTCAAATTGGATTTCAGAGTATTCATGTAAGAAGTCTTAGCCTTTGCCGTGAAACTATGCCGAGTTAGTTTGACTATTTGATCTGTTAACGTTTCAGGAAACTCGCCCTTTGGCCCTCCACAACTGTCGTGCATTTTACTTCAGCCATATCAGCTAATTCATCATAGTTCTCAAATAAATTTGTAACGAGAATCTTGATATACAATTTTTCAGGCCTTGGAAATAACTGAGAACATGGAAATCATTGCATTTTTCGTGAGAGATGAAGAGTAACTGTAGTGTAGTAGAACTTCTCTGTGAATGTGGTACCCTCATGGCTTTGGGTGGGTTTATGTTGCCAGGAAAAATGCAATCATAACATCCACTCCAAGGACAGATAGCTATGATGAAATAGTAATAAAAATAATAATTAAAAACTAAGGATAAGTATTGATTGCAATATGAACAAGGATTAACCAATACCAGCATGAAATTGTTAGTGGAGTATCAAAAGAGCAATGCAGCTGTTGGTTAAATTCTAGTAAAAGCAATTAGAGTTGAATTACCACTGGGCCATACATTTGTAAATAGAATGTCCTGGGCGTGATTTTAGTGGTGGCTATCCTAATTTCTAATTGATATTTCTGCAAAACAAGAAGTATTACCTCTCCATTTTTCGAGGGACAAATATAGGTCAAAAGGTTATAGAGCCTAAAATCCCCGAAAAAAAAAGAATTAAAGCTATATTGATATTCCCTGTGCTTTCCCTTTAACAAATATAGTTCATTTTGGGGAATCGGACCAGTGGTTACAGAATTATGGGACTTTGAAATTTGGTGGCCATGCCCTTTTTCACAAGAAATGGCGTTATTTCATAACCATTGGTCTGATTGAGCTAAAATGTGGAAATTTGGCTTTTCTAACCTTTTGACTAGGAATTGCATATGTATCAATTTTCATGATATTTAGAGGGGTGAGGTTTTCAATTTCATTATTTTAGGTGGAGAGATAAACTGACATGGAATGACCCATTTTAAGAGATACCCTTAAATCAAATAAGATCTGTATAACTGTAAATAACACAGCGGTAGATAACTAGGTAACTGTACTAAGCATACAACGAAATGTTTTTTTTTTTTTTTTTTTCTTTTTTAGACTAGATTTAAAACTAGCAAGAGAAGGTTTACGTCTGATTGCCCCAGGTAAATTACAAATGTTGGCACCATGATATCTAATATTAGTATGAAACTGAAATAATGTCATGTAAGGAATACGAACATCGTATACATTCCTTCTGGAATGTGTATCTTTTATATTATAGGCAAAATAGTTCTCTTGACTGATTAAGCCATTTAAACATTTATAGGCAAAAACCGCACACTGTAGGGTATTAATAAATGATAGCTTGAAGGTGCGTAAATTGTAGAAAGCCTCATTAGTGTTGTCCCTTCGCTTCAGGCCAATAAGAGTTCGTATGGCATGCTTTTGCACTTTATTCAGTGGCTACAGGGCAGTTGTACTGACGGCACCCCATATGGTTTGGCAATAAATCAAGGCGGGGTAAACTAGACCGTAATATGTAAGTATCAATGAAGATTCATCTAAGCAGTCACGGGTCAGATGAAGAATCCCACGCTGTTTAGAAAGTTTGTCACTGACAGACTGGATGTGTCTTTTCCAGTTCAACTGCTTTTCTACAACTATGCCAAAAAGCTTTTCACATAGCTCATTTATTGTAATGTTGTCCATAGAAATTGGTGTTAGGTTCGTGGGGATAATGTTCTTACGATGTAAAATCAAATGGTGATTTTTTTGTGTTTAGTGTCAGTTTATTTGCTTTCAACCAACTTGGTAATTGAGCAATTTTATAATTTACTGTCTGGATGAGATCTGCTATGCTACTATGAGACGCATAGATTGTGTCAGCCGCAAATAAGATTATATTAAATAATTTACTTTAATTTACTATATCATTAATGTATATAAGAAATAATTGACCTAGAATGGTTTCCCGGGGGACACCATATTACATTTTCAAAAGGGTTGAAGTTTCATTGTTACACTGAACATGCTGCTGCCTGTTTGTTAAATAACCTAATTTCCTCTTATGCCATAGTGGTGTAACTTGTCCAGCAAGATTTTGTATTTACATTATCAAACGCTTTCAATAAATTAATAAATACACTTGGGGTAATTTGGTTCATAACAAAAGCATCCAATACATGGTTTGTAAAACACTGGAGAGCAATTTCTGTGGACATGAAAGGTCTGAAACAAAACTGTAATTGTGTAATTATCGAATGATTATATAGGTAGTCGTAGAGTCTCAGATATGCTGCCTCTTCTAAAATTTTGCTTAAGGATGTGAGGACTGATATGGGCCTATAGGTCATAGCATCCTAAGAGGCACGACCGCTGTGAATCGGGATGATCTTTGGTGTTTTTTAGTTCATCTGGGAAATACCATCTGGAAAGGTGTTACAGATATGCACTAGCAGAGGACTGAATTCACCGATGGATTTCTTCATAGCTATTGTCAAACCATCATTTCCTGGGGATCTACAGTGCAATAATTTAACGATTTCAGATATTTCCAGCTGTGTCACAGGTCTCAGTTGAAAGATGTGAGTTCTGGCAGGCAAAAGATATAATGAGTAGTCTTCATTTCCAGGGCTTAAATTATCGAGCAATACTTTACTGATTTCAGTAAAGCGATTGATGAACTCGTCAGGTGATATCGGAGGGGCTAACGCAGCTTTCATTTTGTTTCCGTGTAGTACTGTGTTTATTACAGACCCAGTTTTCTGCGAGTTTCCTGGCGTTCGGCTAGTAGTATTGAGCTCAGACCGATTTTATGGATTGAGAAACGTGATTCCTAATTTGTTAGTATGCGTCACCATGCGTTATTGGACGCTTGGCAAACTTGTACTGCAGTTGATTTCTTTAGTGATATATGGTTTGTTTAAATTATTTTATTTATATATTACACACACACACACACACACACACACATATATATATGTATGTATGTATACATATACATATATATATATATATATATATATATATATATATATATATATATATTTTTTTTTTTTTTTTTTTTTTTTTTTTTTTTTTTTTTTTTTTTTTACAGGAAAGTTCTTACTAAAGGAGTAACTTAAGGCGTCATGTAATAGTACACAGCCGAAGGTTGTGTCATTTGAATGAAAATTAAATCAGTCAAGTTTATATATATAATTTTTAAAACAACCGAAGTTGTTTTTACTATGTTCCCTGTGAGTGATATATTTGAATTCATTGCGATAGACTAGACATTGACTCTTGGACTTTAAAACAAGAAAATATAGGATAGTGATCAGATATACTGCAGTGAACAATTCCATTTCATGCATTTCTGAGTAGATCGTCAGTCCATATGTGTTCAATTAGAGTAGCTGAAGCTGAGGTTACTCTCGTTGGTTTATTTATGGTGTTGTAATAGAAGCTGCTTTTATAAAGTTATCATATCGGATGCAAGTTTTGCACTGTATTTCAAGAAATATACATTGAAATCACCCAGGAGATAGCCAATTTTTTCTCCTATTTAAAAGCATTAAGTATTGAGGATTTACTGTACAGAAAGATTTCATGGTTGCAATGAGGTTTTCAGTTAATTACTATTATAATATTCTTATTACTGATCTGCGTTTCAACAAACAAATATTCTGTGTGAATAAAGTTAGATTTTTTTCACAGTAATTTCATAAATGGAATTGACAGACACACTCCACCACTATTTCTGGTGTGGTTGTTGAAATATAGATTGTAGCCAGGTATTGTGTAAAGATGCTCTCACAGAACCCAATGAAATGAGAACCACTAATAAAATAATTACATTCCTTTATAAAGTTATGAAGTTTTAACGGGATGCTGTTGACATTATGGCAAACAATTTTTAAATAGTCAGTTACTAGATTAATTTCAGTTTGTAATGGGTCTGGAAAGTGCTACTAACACACTGGGTTAGTTTTACTAATCTCTAGTTGGAGGAATGTGTTTGGGTCACTGGCTGACATGTGCCCATCATCTAAGGCAGAAAACGCGAAAATACATTGATTGTCGTTCATTTAGGTAACGACCAAATGTATTTAAACCATTCACATTACAAATTTGGAGATATACAAACATGCCTGTGTCACTTAAGGAAGGAAAAGGTAATTGATTCTGGTATCTAGAACAGAAAAAAAGGCTTACTACAGTAGACGATCTTGTGATTTCCGATCTTGTCTTGGCCTGTCACGTCTAAGAGGGGCCTAATGGCTCCATTTGGGCATCTCCAATTATTTCAGCTGGAAATAAGTTGTTTTCGCTATCAGTACGAATTGCCAGAGTGGCTTTGCTGTAGTGAGCTGACGCCTCAGCTCCTACTTGCCGCTCTCGCTCCTGTGTACGCACACAATGACGTTATCGCACCCCCACACCCCCAACTATCCCTAGCGCCAAGACGTAACGTAAACTGTAGGAGGCGCAGAAGGCGATCCTACAGGAGACGCTGACGAGCGATCGGGACGCCCTGGACGAGATGCTTCGGTCATTACCGAGGAGGAAGCTGCTTGTTTGCCTACTTGACGTTTTGGCTGGAATGTGCCCTCAGGACCTGGCGACGGGCATAATAATCGGTTGTTTGGCGCCAAGCCTTGTTGGCTAGTCGGCATAATTTCCATTTTATTTTATGTTTAATTCCTGTAAGTTTTTTTTTTTCTTTCTTTCTTTCTTTTACGTATATGAATGATGTGTTTTTATTGAATGCCTCCTATTTTTTTAATGTTTAAAGAAATTGAGCAAACATAAATGTAATGAAAAAGAAGCTAAAACGATCCTATAACGAGTCTTGCTGAGCAGACTCGAAGAGCTTGACCTTGGCGCCTGACCTTATGGGTATAAAAGCTCGGGTCAGTGCCCTTGAAAAGTACTTGCTTTTGGCCCTGTAATATAAGTTCAGCTTTCCCACAGAGCTGACGTTTTTAAAAAAACTGCTATTTTCCCTATGGATACCGCAGAGCAGACCCCACAGATTTTTTTAAAGGTATTGTTTATTTGTGTTGTATTCAGATTGCTCTTTTTTTCTTTTTCTTTTTCTTTTTCTTTTCTTTTGTGTGTGTGTATTGATTTTTATGGCTTGAAAATAATAATTGTGAACGAGCTGGCTTTCACTTTTATTTATTACGTTTTATTTCTTATGGAAGTTTGAAAGAACTTGGAAATAGTTTAGTCATTGTGCTTGCACTATAGTAAATTTCAGTAAATTAAAGGCGTGGTTTTCTATACTTTTCCACGCAATTAAGAGAAGTGATCTGATATGAAATGAAGATTTGGATGATTTCAGTGCCTAAGTCTGGATTGTTTTTCATTTAAATCATGACTTCAGATACTTTATTTCATTTAATTTATCCACTTCGATAATTTAACTAATTAATGATTATTATACCTTTTGATATGTTTGGTGACCTCTCTCTTAATTACGAATCTCTGACAGATTGTTTTGTTGATGATGATCTGTTCATTTGAGATTTGCTGATTACCGACGGTGGTTTGCTTCTTGTCATACTGTTTCATATGTTATACAGTGAACCCTCGTTTTTCGCGGAGGTAACGTTCCAGAAAGAACCCGTGATAGGCGAAATCCGTGAAGTAGTAACCTTTATTATTATTATTATTTTTACATTTGTTATACAATGAAATACTCTACAATACATTGAAACCTAAGAACAAAACTTTTTTACAGGCCCAAGCATTTGTTTAACAAATAAAAGTACTGTATAAACGTTTTTTTTTTTTTTTTTTTTTTTTTACAAATAACTACTGTATTGTAAAATAATAATTTTAATCATCAATACGAACTGAAGGCTTCATGGGTTTTAGAGAAAATTTGCAAACTTAAATTTGGCAAGCTGTTTTGCGTACATGTACATATTAAACCGTAACGTTATTGATACACAGGTAGAGAAGAAGCGGAGAGACTGTTTAGCCTATCAGAATGCAGAACACAATGCACAATGCAAATCCGTGAAGCAGCGAGAACGTGAAAGAACCCTCGCGTTATAGCGAGGGTTCACTGTATTGGTTTATGAAGCATGATTGTTTGGTGATATCTCTGAAGCTCACGCTAA
>NW_020872045.1:514840-519840 GCF_003789085.1 Penaeus vannamei
ATAGAATATCCATAATGATTAAGTTTCTTCTCTGTCCATCTACTACATTCTGTACGTACTTTGTCTTGCCGATAATTGCATGCCCTGCCGACATTCATGCCATTTCTTCTTTTTATGCTTCCTGAGTATTGAATAACTTTTTATCATTACTTCTACGCTTCGTCTGTTTCTCTGATCCACGTCCGCCGCATCTCATTGTCGATTCTCTTTAGAAGTCTTATTTCCAGTATTATATCATATCACTTGATTCTTTTCCACCAATATCTCCTATGGAGTCTGCTTATTATTACGCTTCCCATCTCCAGTATATGGTTTAATCTGGTTGTAGTCCATTGTCTCTGGACCTCATAGGTCAATAAGTACTGGGAGTTGGACGAACTTGGTTTTAAGAGCTTTTTAAGAAACTTAATGGCAAGGTAACTCTCTAATTTCTTTAGTTGTACCTATCTATGTCTTGTCTCGAATGGCAGCTCAGCTCTTTTAGTTGTCCTGTGTCGCTTTTTACTTATCTATTGCAGATCTTTTACGCTAGCTATGCCTGTCTGCAGATGTTATGTTGTAATTAAGGTATTACTTATATAATGTCCGTGTCTCTACCTCTCTCAGAGAGTACTCGAACTTTTAGGCTCTCTATTTCATACTCTCTATAATTATGGTCATGTATTGCAATATTATTCGTTTTAATTATATTAATATGTCGTTGTTTGTTGCTGTTATTGCAAAGTGCGTGATATTTGCTTACAATTTAATTAGGAGAACAATGTGTCCTGACTAGGTTATTGTGTTTATGTTGTTTTCGTCTCCTACTTTAGATACCTCTTATGCCTCCTTATCCCATATCGTAGTTTTCTTGAATATTTCCTCGGGCAGGTACTGCCTAATACCCTAGCTGATATGAGATTGCAGATGGTGTCGTCCTACAATTGTCTTAACGCATTTTAATTGGTAGTAATTAATCGGATTTCTGTATAGGAGTTTTTTGAAATAGGATATAATGCCTATCCGATCTATTTGGTATATATTATCGCATTATATCTTTATTGTTAATAAATATCATTTATATCTCCATTCCTCTACTCCTGTTGTTGAAAATAGCACCCTAATACTGCTGTATTATGTACAAGAGTTCAAATGCCATTTTCATTATCGAGTTGGAATCCGCCAATCATTCTTTTATTTTATCTATGGAAATCACAGGGTGGTTTCACTTATAATTAGTGCATATATTACGCGTTTTCTAAATTATTTGGAAGTGGCGTTGTAATGAGATATGTAGATGTCATGTTCTTGTTTGAAGGAATATCAACTGCTGCGCAGAAGCATGACCTGATACTCTCCTTAAGGCTGAGAGATCCAGACTGTCAGAAGATGCGAGACTCTGTTTAATGACTTTCGTGTGAACAAGTTTTGTTGTAAGTAAATGAGAAAGGAGGATATAGAGGATTCTGTATTTTTTAAAATCCTATTTTTATCCGGCTTTTTTATGATGATGTGATATAATAAGGAGTAATGTTTGAACCAAAATTTTGTCCAGACTTTTCAGAGAGTTTTATATAGACTGTGTTATAGAATATGTATAAAATGACTTGGATAAGTTAATCCATAGATTTGCGATGTTTGCATCTAAATTATGAAGGTATTTTATATAATATAAATCCGTCCTTCCCGCCTGGTGTTAAATTTCCCTCTCTTACATGCCGAGATATGGTAGTTCTTTTATTCTTCTTTTGTGATTATTAGGTACGTCCTCTAGTTACACAGCGTTTGCTTCTATTTGTGGCTGTTCCGTTGTTGTAGTACAGATCTCCTGTAAAAGTTTGCGTTATACTTTAGATGATATTGCATTCTTTGTTATACGTTACTGTGTCTCCGTCTGGTTTCTTAATTACATAACGTGTTTGGATTTCTCCCTATTTGCCTAGCTTCTTTTTAGCTGCTTCATTAATGCTGGATAGATAAATGAAATCACTGCTTCATTATTTTGATTTGAGTATTGAATGTACATCTTCCTTTTCTTCTTTTTTATTTATGGTCTTTCACTTAGTTTACAATCCATTCTATGCTTGTGCCTATTTGACGATACTTTAATAAGTCTCTGCGTTTTGCTAAAGTCGTAAGTTTAGTTATATATGACTACCTGATGAGAGCTTGCTGGTAGCTGGATCGATTCTTCGCCGCCTACTTCAAGATGCATGCTTCTTTCTATTATGTTTTATTACGCCTCGCATCAACTGTTGTTATTTATTATATTGGGTCGATATTTGAATTCGTATCGCGGAGTAAAGTGAATGATCCCTCTTTGTGAACCCGTTTAGTGCTAAAGTTCTTTTGCGCTAACTGTGATGGCAGGACCTGATGCCTATATCACCAAGTTTGGAACTGTGTTTACACATTAGTTTTGTTCTCTCGCCTGCTGTAGGTATATTTTGATATTCGCCTCGTGCACCGATTCGTGGGTCCAGATGCCGATACATTTATATTATTTAATAACGTTCTTACATTTTTTATTATATCTTTTGCGCCTATTTGAAATTATGAGGTCAATTTCGTTTATTTGACGTTATGTATAGAGCACTTCCATGTCCACTTCCGTTCTAAGTCTTTTTTCGAAGAATGTATTCATGATCTTGAATGATCGAGCCTATATAAGATAACTGATAGTGGCTATATGTATATTGATAGGTTAAATCCCGCAGTTTTCGATCAGCATTGAGCATAGCCTTCTCGTGTTCCTAGTAAGCCTCATTCCATGGTTCCTATTACTGCGGGTTAATTCGCACGCATCTGATCTTTTGTAACCTAATTTGGAAGACTCATTAATATCCGCCATATTATTATATTATTAGTTGTGAAAATGGGATAATTTTGTATCTCAGGTAATGTCTGCTTGGTTAGAATGAAAACACAATCTTTGAATTTAGAAGCTCTCTGTATTGTTACATTCTTCATGTCACTCACATTATATGTATGTGCAATAATAAATAAGGATTCATTAATGAAATTGATACGTGAGTGAGGCGGGCCTGTCTTACCCGGATGATTATATGTTAGGTCAAGCTACATGATCACACTCACTTTGCTTGATACCAGAAGAGCGATACCGTGATATCTGCATCAGATATGATAACATAGCCGGGATACCGCTTCGCCTCCGGGGAACTGGCGGCCAATTGGGCATATGGAGATTTAGTATAGAGATCATTTCATGGAGGTGGGACAGCCACGTAATTTATTAAGATCACTTCATCCATCGACTCCTAGGTGATATATGATGAATGAATGATTTAAATATGAAAATATAATCTTAATGATTAATCCTTTAAATCATATCATAAACTACTACAACCTGATCATAACCCAACAATAATGATGATTTGGTAAATCATTGATAGTGGATTGAAAAATCTTTAAATCCATCTATAAATAAAAAATGATTAATAAACATAATATCAGATACAAACACGACTACAAAAAAAGGATAAATAAAACCGCTGAGATGGTTATATGAATAAAGGAGGAATGAAGAAAAAGAAATAAGATGAAAGACAAAGGAAAGGAAAAAGGAAGAAAAAGGACTGAAAAAGATTATGAAGAGAAAAAGGAAGCCAAAAAAGGAAAAGAAACAGAAGGGAAAGGAATAGGAGGAAAATGAAAAGCAAATTATACCAAAGACAAGTTAGATAAAAGATAAATGATAAAAAATAAATGTAGAAAGAAAAAGACAAAAGAGGGGAGGGAAGAATAGACGGTAAGAGAAAAAAAAAAAGAAGTAAAGAGAAGAAAGACAAGACGAAAATAATTAGAAAGTGAGATAGAAAGGAAGAAAGTAAAAAAAACATAATTAAATTAAGTGAACAGAAAGAAAAAAATAAACAAAAATAAGTAGAAAGAAAAAGAACTAAGAAAAAAAACAAAGAAGTAGAAGACAAAAAAAAGTAGTAAAAAAAGGATAAAAATCAATAAGACGAAAGAGGCCCCAAGAGCGGTGGGGCCTTCGAAAAAACAAAAACCCAACATTATTCGTATTCACCTCAAGATTAAAAAAAAAAAAAAAAAAAAAAAAAGAAAAGAAAAAGTCAGATACTTGCTACGCGCGCTCACGCGTGGTGTAGGCTTGGAGGGAGGGGTGTAGTTTAGCCGATGACAGATCGGCTTTACCGATTAAGTTATCCTCCTATTTTGCTCGCAATCTCTCTGGTGTTCCTCTCATAGCTCACCACGTACTACTCGGGAGCTGGGCCTTCAAAATTTATCGCAGAAGTGGCATGTATGTTTAGATTGTTGTAGAAATGTATTTATATAACTTCACTTGTCGCGTAATGGGTGGCACCCCCCCTGATGAATTTTTGTTTACATTTATTTGTTATTTTAAATTCAGCGACTGTATACGCGGTGCCGAGGAAGGTTTTTTGCAATTGTGCTGATGTTGGAGCACGTCAGATAAGGAGCCTAAGCGTGGCGCCTATCAATTATCGGATTTGTTGTTTCATTTTTGTTTTTAGTGCATCTCGGATCTGTCATCTTATTCTCATCTTTTCCGTCTGGTCATTGCTTCTCTTACGTCTGTACTGTTATGTTTATGTTCACTTCCACTCGCTCCATATTAGTCCCACGCATTTCTACTGCATATGCAAGTCACTGTGCTGGTCTCACTCTGTCTCTTTGTCTGGTCTGTCCTCTCTCTCTCTCCCATCCAAAAACGTGAACACCTTTTATTGTTCTTCGTATCTATGGGCATTAGTGGATATGGGAGATACTTATTTCCTCTGTATATAAATAACGACACTAACGATCGTCCTGCATCATAGTTATCTGACCTAGTAATGTATGTTCACCCTCATCGTTCGTTCTCTATTTAGTGCTGTTATAGTGTTGAATTGTAAGTAAGTGATGTGATGTATAACATGAGTGTATATCTCACCAATGTTTAGTGTAAACCCTTTTTGGCATACCTTGCATACATCGCATACATGTTCACTCTTATAATCCATATTATCGCA